>JACEVL010000698.1:17500-102500 GCA_020284085.1 Aporrectodea caliginosa
GGGAGGAAACCAAAATGGAGGGACACTCTGATCACTGCAATAGCTAAACTGCAGTCTTGTACATCTCTAAATTCCACATACTGAAACTGATAAGTTGTAGTTTTTATATGAATGAGACCAAAATTTGAGAAGTCTTCATCTGAGCTGAATCGCTTACAACAATCACTGCAATAATTTTATTGTTTGTGACAGTGGACAAAAATTGACTTTGTAATAAAATGTGTTTTTTGGAAACAAACCATCAATTTAGCAATTCAGTAGGACTACTAAGGCATTTCAGTATTTGCCTTTAACACGACCAAGATATTACATCCATGGGCGGAGTTTATCAGAGGCTAGGGGGGGGGCTAAGCCCCTTCATGAACCCACAGACTTAACCGTGGTCATTAAGGTATAGCGATAAGGTATAGTTTAAACCACGGATTATCCTAACACTTTACTATATCTCATGGAATAGCCATCTCTACCAATTCCTGCCAACAAGTGTGACTCTGGTCCAAGTGCACAATTGGATCATTGCTTTCCTTAATGGTCGCCAACATTGTACGAAATTCTTGGGAGAAATATCAACTTACATTGAAATAAGGTCCAGGGTTCGGGCTTTGGACCTATGAACTTCATCACTGCAATTACCAGTCTTAACGCAGCCAACCCTGCAAACAGGCTCCTCAAATATGCAGATGACTGCTACCTTTTGATCCCTTCCTCAAATAGTGCTTCTGTGACTTTAGAATTGGACCATATCTCCCGATGGGCTGCTGACTGTAACCTGAAGCTGAACCCAAAGAAAACCAGTGAAATGATAATTCACCGTCCGAGGGTGCGCCTTGGTAACCTTACTGCCCCAGGCACCACGCCAGGTCTAGCTAGGGTTACCAGTATGGTGATCTTGGGAGTAACCATTTCTGATGACTTAAGATTTGATAATCATATCCAACGACTTTGCTGTCAGGCCCGTCAATCCTTTTACACTTTGCAAACTTTGGTCGCCCATGGCCTGCGTAGTCTACATTTGTATGACGTTGTGCGAGCCACTACCTTGGCAAGAATGCTGTATGCCTCACCCGCCTGGTGGGGTTTCGTGGGTCAGCGTGACAAAGACAGGTTTGAAGTCTTGATGCGTCGCTTGATCCGCTATCACTATCTTCCTGGAGATTCCCTGTCTTTTGAGCAACTATGCATAAAGGCTGATTCCCGACTTTTTTCATCGATCCTGGTGGATAATGGGCATGTTTTACATGAATTGCTTCCCCCAATTAAAACTTCTAAGTATTCCCTCCGCCCCCGGGCTCATGACCGTATCATTCCTCCCGCAGATAATTTAATGCGTAAAAATTTCATCACTAGGATGATATATAAGGTCTAATCATCATTGGTTGACTTCTTAGGTATATGCGGGACTATATTGTATTACAAGCTGTCTGTTCTGTTAGTAGTTAACTAGTTAAGATTGTTTCAATTGCATAACATGTAAATGTACAGCGCAGTGCGTTTGTCAGGCGCTAAATTAAAGAAAAGATTATTATTATTATTATTATTATGATTTTGCACCAAGGTGCTGTTGGTTTATTAAGGGATATTGTCACTAATTTACTTAATGCGAAAAACGTTTATAGTCAGGATACTTTATACTTTAACTGTGTTAATAAGATGTCTGTACACCAAAGTGCGATTAGCAATTGGTTAATAAAGAATATACTTACTTACTTACTTACTTACAAGGCATAGCTGCTTTATCTTCTTTATACTGCTGATGTCTGCTCCTTGTTGACGTCTCAGGGGCTTCTACACCAACTATTTGCCGATGATGTGCAAGCCTACATCCACACCCATTCAGCCGATGTGGTGGCTACTGTGAGTCAGATGTGTCTGACTATGGATGTCCTCTTCTTGGATGGCCTCCAATCGGCTACTCTTAAATCCCTCTAAAACACAGCTTATTTGGCTGGGTAGCCGTAGACAACTGCAGGGTATCGACTTTCCTCAACTTACCCTGCTCTTTCCTCACATAACTTTTTTCCCTCACAGTTCGTGATCTGGGACTTTCTCTTGACTCCGAGCTTACTTTATCTCAACATGTGAACTCAATTGCACGGAGTTGTTATTATCAGCTTCGTCAGCTTCGAGTGGTCTCTCGCTCTCTCTCTCTCATGATGCAGTTGTGGTCCTTGTTCATGCCTTTGTTACTAGTCGAATTGACCACTGTTCCTCACTACTTGCTGGCCTCCCTCTTGGTGTTTTGGGGCGACTAGATCGAGTTCTACGCTCGGCTGCTCGGCTTATTGGACGGCTTCCTAAGTACTCTCCTGTCTCTGCATACATGCGTGATGTGTTGCATTGGCTGCCTGTGTCTCAGCGTATCTCATATCGCATTGCTGCTCTTGTTTCTCGTTGTGTTCTTGGCTGCGCTCCATCTTACTTGCGTGATCTTTGCCGCCCAGTGTCTGTTGTTCCAGCGCGTCGGGTGCTTCGCTCTGCGACGAGGGGTGAGTTCCTTGTTCCACGGACTCGCTTGGCTATTAGGCAGCGCCGTGCTTTCTCGGTTGTTGGCCCTTCCATTTGGAATGACCTACCACTTAAGCTCCGTTTTTACTTGTAGGCCATCTGACAGGGTTCTACAAGTCCCTCAAGTCTTTTTTCTTTAGGCGTGGCTGGGCCGGGAGCGCTCCTGAGTAGTTTCTTGAAGGGGCGCTATATAAATGCTCTGAATGAATGAATGAATGAATAGCATTATCATCATCAAGATCCATGGGCCGAAGGCCCGTAGGTGTCCAACGCTTGCATCGTATCCATGGGCCGAGGCCCGTTGGAGTCCAATGCTTGCATTGGATTTCATACGTATTTTTTCTTTACGAACAAAGTATCTGCACCCATCCGTTCGACCTTCGCAATTCTCCCTTAAAGAGAGTTCCAGGCTTAGGACTGGCTCTGATATCCACTATCTTGTGGATAGTGGATATCAGCCGCAAGAAATCAGAGGACTGTTAAAACTGCGTCATCCCTTCGAGACTTCTTCGTTGCTACTACACATGGACAACGTGAATGCAATGATGATTCCGCGCGCCAGCAATGACCGCAAAGAACCAATGCATCACCCTGGTACAATCAGCTGTATCTGCCTGTTTGTGATGCATTAATTATTGGCAGTTGGAGTTCCGTTTCGACAAGGACAGAAATACATTGTTTATATCAATTTAAACCTTGGACAAGATGGACAAAATATTCTGCAAGGCCCGAAAATCCATGTTCGCGCTACGTGTTTTGGTCGCCCACGGTCACCACGGACAACGTCTCTTTGATGTTGTTAGAGCTACTACCCTCACACGGATACTTTATGCCCCCTCTGTTTGGTGGGGATTTGCCACTGTAGGGAAACATAAACGCCTTAACGGTGTTCTGAGAAAATTGACCCATTCAGACTTCCACCCTGCCGATTTTCCTAGTTTTGACAAACACTGTTCTAGAGCTGATTCAACTCTTTTCCGTTCAATTCTCTGAAACCCTTGTCACATCCAGTTTATTCATATAATAAAGTCATATTTTCACAAATCTAGATGGTTTAGGTACTTTTATATCGACATCACGGACAACGTCTCTTTGACGTTGCTAGAGCTACTACCCTGGCACGGCTACTTTATGCCTCCCCTGTTTGGTGGGGATTTGCCACTGTAGGGGAACATAGACGCCTAAACGGTATTCTGAGAAAATTGACCCATTCAGACTTCTACCCTGCCGATTTTCCTAGTTTTGACAAACACTGTTCTAGAGCTGATTCTACTCTTTTCAGTTCAATTCTCTTAAACCCTTGTCACATCTAGTTTATTGATATAATAAAGTCATATTTTCAAAAATCTAGAGGGTTTAGGTACTTTTATATCGAAATCATCGGTGAAAAATTTGAGGTAATTTAAAGCCCAACATGTACTCCATTTGGCTTCAAATGCTAAAAATTGCGTCGGCTTCTGGGGCGATGGGAGAGCTTACGACGCTCCCCCATACCCCTAGTCGTTAGGGGCTTCTTGCCATCGGCAGTCGCAATTCCCCCCACCCCCACTCAGACATTCTAGTAGGTCCCCAACTTCTGGACCGTGGTTGCGCCCCTGTTCTGGTGCCGACACAAACAGTGGAACTAGACGCTTACAGCTGCATTAGAAATGCTGCAGAATGCAGTTGAAATGCAATCAAAGATATGAATTTTGGAATTGCGTGTTGCATAATCAGTACTTTTGTACAAATATCAATGAAAATAAATTCAACAAAATATCTGTTAACGAAAAGGAAGTAGATAGCAAGATCTGTAATAAGAACTGTGAATTGAGTCATAAATATAAAAGTTAGTAAGAGAACACAACTGCATAATTTCATCAGATAGTTACCAAGATAATCACAATTTCTAACACATTTATTTTGCTTTTACACAACGATTACAATGGTGTAAGTTTATGTCATTGAGCACCATCTTTCTGTTGAAGTAGGAAGCTGAAATTTCGCAAGAATAATACAAATGACAAGCGGTAAAAATAATTTAGGGTGTGTCCTTGCCTCTAGCTTGAATGTTATGATTTTGGACCACCCTACTATCTAACCCTAATCTAGAAATCTGTAAGCAAAGCGCAGGGACCCAGCTTATTCACTGAAGCTGCACGTATAAGAGGAATTGTCCAGGTATATATATTAGATGGAGCTTACTTCCGGCAAAAGATTCTTAAATAAATATAACCACCATGTCGTGACTTTGCTTTTGTTCCAGTTGTCATTGTCCAGAAGGCTTCAACTACAGTGTCGCTGGATTTCCTAAATGCTACGCCGTTCTCAGCGACAGAGTAAGCTGGAACACGGCGCAACAAAAGTGCAGGGAATTGAATAACAACGCACAACTGGCCGTTGTCGTCAACAGTCGTGAACAACGAGTGATTACTGAGATTCTCCTAGATCATGGTATAATTTCCTTATTTATTTATTTATTAAATGCTTAAATTACTGAATGTTAATCTCTGACTAACCCGCCAAGTTGAAATACATCGCCATATCTTCAATACCTTCAGTAGTGGCATTGCATTTATGGTTTGTGAATTAGTCCTTTTCTTTGATGACTCCGGTTACAACTATCGCACCATCGAATACGCTACATTTACTCTCAGACTCGCTTCAGATCTAGACTACTTACCGCTTCAAACTACGTGTGTTCACACATTCGCTTCCTTCGCCTCATGTGCGACTCCAATCCAACGTAGGGGCCTATTATCAGAAAATCATCGCAGTTGAATAAGCTATTGACACCAAAATCAATCATCTGTAACTAGGCATATTAATTTGGCGTCGCAATGTCTTTAAGTTATGGTCTAAATCGGAATGTTTCTTAAAACGGGCAAAAGAATCATTTGAGAGACAAACTTGTTTACTGGTTTGTCATAACAAGGTCCTATGCACCACTGACGCATATATAGACTCGTACTATTTATTGATAACCTTACTTTGACGGAATTCCCTCAACTGCAGGGATGGGCAAATTACGCAGTAAAATGTAATTGAATTACAAATAACAAATTACAAATGACTTGGGAAAATGACTTGGGAAAATGTAATTGAATTACAAATGACAAATTACTTTAGAAATTTGCTGGAAATTACAAATTACAAATTACGTAATTTCAATTACATCAAATTAAAAATTAAAAAAATTGTAACTGGTCTCAACTCAATGCCACAGTCATGGCCCGACGTACGTTAGGTCGACGAATAGGTGATGCAGTAGACTGAGTAGAAAATTGAACGAGAGCAATAAATGAAGAATTATCTTAACAACGATTTTGTCTGCACGACTGTAGATTAGGGTGGTTCATGGTCACATGGTAAAAAATGAAGTTCAAGCTAGCGTCCAAGATACCCCCTCAGTTTTTTACACCTGTTAATAGTATCATTCTGGCAAAATTTCAGCTTCCTACTCCAATTAGAAGACGGTGCTCACGGATCCTCCCTCTGTACCCCCTTCACTCTATAGTGCGATCGGTTAGAAAATACGCATAACGTCTTGAAATCTTAAATTATGATAAGATTATTAATTTACCAATATACACAGACAGTAGTTATATCATGTTAGCAATATTATTTGCTGCAAGGAAACATATAAACAATCAACAACTCTCAAATGATGTCCCAAGAAGTATGTGCCGCAGAACTTAATTTCTTCAGCAATGCATGTCTAGAAGAATTCTTCGTAGTATCAGTGGGAACAGCCGTTCTGTTTGCCTCAAAAACTTGCAGGAGAAAGGCAACAACTTTCCTCATCATGTGGAGGAGGCTGCTGAATTCTTCAAAGAGCTTGACACCGTGTTCGACTGACACGCAAAGCTCCGATCCATTTTTTTACATGTCGAATGTTGATATTCTGCGTTCTAACGCCTGGTCTGCGTTCTCATGTCTGGTGGAAGGGTGAGAAATGAAACACCCACTTCAGGGACTGGAGTAGCTTTGCTTTTTGTAACAAAATTGCTCTTTGTAGCAAAATTTCTTAAGCTTGCTACCTCATGAAGTCTGTTTGCCCTACCTCTCACAATCCGTTCACTGGACTCATTGGACAATCTGCACAATCTTCATCTTCTGCCATTTCCTTCCAGCCTCATTGTTGAGGCAGGTGATGGTGGATTCACGGAAATTTTCTGTTTCTGAATTTCGCTCCAGACTTTGCAATTTGTCATATGTCACATTTCCCAAGCAGCCTTAAAACTCTTGAATACTGGTATGTTTAGGTAAGTTAAAGGCTCAAAAGTGAAAACCGTAGCTAAGATCAATTCCAGGAAAGGGTGACATCAAGCTAATCACAGGAGCTCTCGACCAATTATATTTTTCAGAAGAACACACGCTCCATTCAAGTGACCAGTGTTCACAGAAGTAGTGTCAAAGCTCATGACTTGAACTGTTTCAGTCAACTTTCATGCTTCCAGCAGATCATAAATAGACTTGGCTTCATTAAGTCCTCTTCCAGAGGCCAACTTAAGAATTCCTAGCAGGTTATCTTTGTCACCTTCAGAAACCAGCACTGATAATTATAAGTGGTTAAGTGCTTTCAAAATCTCGGAAAGCAGTTTACCAACCCTGTTAACCACCAAGGGACAATCTGGTATAGATTCGCCTATTACGGAATCAGCATGTTCAATTGTTCATTTTTAGCTTTGTATGTATGTATGTATGTATTTATTGTATTGTATTGCATTGTATATATATAATATCTGTACATATATACATATATTGTTTGCATGTATATATCAATGTATGAAATGTTGCAGAATGCGGCTGAAATGCAATCAAAATATATGTACTGTTTATGCAACACATAATTCTCGAATTATGTGTTGCATAAACAGGACCGTTTGTACATATAATTATCAACGAAAATAAATGTCAGTACAATATCTGGTAATGAAAAGGAAGTAGACAGCAAAATCTGTAATAAGAACTGTCCAATGAGTCCTAAATATAAAAGTTAGTAAGAGAACTTAACTGCATAATTCCATAAGAAAGTTACCAAGATGATCACAATTTGTAACACATTTTGCTTTTACATGACGATTACAATGGTGTAAGTTTATGTCATTGAGCACCGTCTTCCAGTTGGAGCAGGAAGCTGAAATTTTGCCAGGATAATACAAATAACAAGTGTAAAAAATGTAGGGGGTATCTTGGCCCCTAGCTTTACTTTTATGTTTTTGGACCACCCTACTGTAGATGTGTGGTCTACTAAACATAGAAGTTAGGCCTACATGGGAGTAACCTGCATCTACATTTGAGCGACGCTCAGTTGCCTTAGCATGCAGAGGTTTTGTTGGATCACACACGTATGATGGAGTATTGGAGTAGCGCAGCTAATCTATGTAATACATAAAGAGTTCGGCTAACACATGACAGAATTGTTGCTACCATTTCTGACAATGGCTCCGATTTTATGAAAGCATCCAAAGAGTTCAATGTTGCTATCGTTCATTCCAGTTTACTATAGTGATAGTGGTCAAGATAAGGAACAGATACCTTCAAAACTGCTCTGGTTGTGGAGTCCCTGGTTCTAGTTTTCTTTTAAAAGTAATTTGTTTTTACAGATGTAATTTGAAATTACAAATTACATGAAAAACTTTAATTCAATTACAAATTACAAATTACATTGATCCAGAGTAGCAAATTACAAATTACCAATTACAATTTATTGTAATTCAAATTACGTAACTTCAATTACATCAATTAAATTACTGCACATCCTTTCAAGCTGTTACATATCTATCTAACGCTTGTCAAGTTGTTGACTGATTTCCAACACGTTGGAGGAGTAGCCTATGTAGACGTTACGGAAAGTGGCGAATCGCCCTGTGCAATCTTTTTCAGCATTGTTGTTGAAACACCGAATGTTTTTACTTACTTACTCACAGCATGCAGCCATGCACTAGGTGCGAAAGTTTGTTTTGCCTATCTGTAAACAGTCTAACAACTTCTGTAGACGTTAAGTTGTTAACAACTACGCGTTGTCTAAATGAAAGTGTTCACTTAGCTTTACTAAATCAGCTAGATATGAAGTGCCAAATTCTGTTCTCAGCTCGTGAACAATCACTGAACATATAAATCACCAATGTATCAGCGATCACCCAACGCCGCCTCCTCCTTCTCCACGCTTCCTCTTCCTCCTCCTCCTCTTCCTCTCTCTCTCTCTCTCTCTCTCTCTCTCTCTCTCTCTCTCTCTCTCTCTGTCTGTCTGTCTGTCTGTCTGTCTGTCTGTCTGTCTGTCTGTCTGTCTCTCTCTCATGGCCGGATTTAAGCATTGGCTATGGGTGTAGAACATTACATCAGCTGTTTGATGGCCACGTGTTGAGCGCTTCTGTGAGACTCTGAAGTGGCGCTATATAAATGTCTTGTTACATTACATTACATTACATTGGGCATTAACCCACTGCCATTTCCCCTGCCATTACCCCCGCCAATTACCCCCTGCCATTACCCCCGGCATTTAGTATTATAGTACATTGTATATACATACATATATATTACATGTATTATATTTATTATTTATTTATAATATTATATTAATATATTTGTTAGCTTGTATCTTGTGTGCCTGAACTTCTGCTTATATCACTCTGAAGTAGCCGACACAAATAAGTAGGCCTACACTAATTAATTTTGGGCCAGTAGGCTGCAGCACCAAGACAGCATGATACTATGCAAATAAAATAATAAGTGTTAATTGGCTCAATAATATTAACTTAACTTATTATTTAGTTTAATTTCAGTTTACTTATTAGTTTATACAGCCTATTCTTTTCATGCCGGTGTCCCGTGATATTCTATCCCCCCTAAAGCATATCCCCAGGATAGAATAAACCGGTGTAGAGTATCCGGGGGATAAACCATGCTGGCTCGGTGCTGCAACCTTCTGGGCCAAAATTAATTTAAGTGTAGGCCTACTTATTTGTGTCAGCTACTTCAGAGTGATATAAACAGAAGTGCATGCACACAAGATACAAGCTAACAAATATATTAATATTATAATATTATAAATAAATAATAAATATAATACATGTAATATATACATGTATATTGTGAATAAATGTATAGACTATATATATTAAATGCCGGGGTCAGCTACTTAGAGTGATATAAACAGCAGTGCAGGCAAACAAGATGCAAGCTAACAAATACATTAATATAATTTATATATATTATATATAAATAATATATATATATTATATATAAATAATAAATATAATACAATGTAAAATACGTGTAATTATAGAATATGTATACTAAATACCGGGGGTAATGGCAGGGGTAATATCCTACGGGGGTAATTGGCGGGGGGTAATGGCAGGGAGTAATGGCAGGGGTAATGTCCGGGGGTAATGTCCTGCTCCCATTGGCTATATGGGCGCCAGCCCAGGGGCCCCACCACTTAGGGGCCCACCAGTTGCAATTTTAATGTTTTGTCCCTTCACTGCGTGTGCTATCTGACTAAGGAAGAGATTCTAAGTGGATCTGATTCCGTGAGTGCACTGAGTGGTCGGCTTCTGAATGAACACTGTACAATATAATCGTAATTTTGCAATATCCCGTTATAATTATTGTTCACGAGTTAAGCGTGGCATCTTCAGCTATTGACAGGTTATCTTACATTAACTCAAGCCGAGGTCGTCTACTGATGTATGCAGATACAGTGTAAGATATATTTCCAAGACTCTGTCCACAATCCACATGAGGCAGACAGCGAACGGATCAAGAGCCGGTGCACATTGCACAAACCAGCCCCCGGAGTTCAACCCCGCCACAAGCATGTGTGTCGGGGTTAAAGGGTTGCAGAAAGTAGGTATTCTGTCTTATCTACAGCGTTCCGTTCCGCTGGTGATTTTGACCTCGAATGATCCAAAGTGAACATTTGTAGCAGTGCACAGCGCTGCTGTATGCTGTCATTTCTGTGCCGGTAGTGGCTAGGATTTTACCTATATGCATGCATTGTATCAGGCCATACAACACAGTTTCAGTTTGCAAATCAGTATTAATTAATATAATTCGAAGAGTCTAACTAATTTCAAGCGACATACATGAACCAAATTGGAGATCGGCATAAGGGCAATAATCGGCCTAATGGCTCTCAAAAACGCAAGTTAAGGTAAAGAAAAAGCATCTCAAAATGAGAAGGTACGTGCAAAGACACCTCGTATTACTGATTTCCTTCAAGAAACCTATAGTATATGTACATCTGCTGTCACAGTGAATGACAGTCAAAATGTAGGCTCATCTGAGCCTGATGTCACTGGTGATGCTGTAGTTGTTGTCGAACGACCACCAGTTCAACAACATTCCCTCTCGACCGGGTCTGAGGCAGAAATTCTGTAAGATAATAAACCTGATTGCGTTAATGAAAATACGAAAGCGCTCTAGCAGGTGATAAAATAATCATAGAGGATATTGGATTTTGGTCTGGAACACAGGAAATCATCAATTATTATTGGGCAAAGAATGATTCTCCCAGTTTCAGCACTGTGACAGTAAAGTGCTGATGCAACACTCGGTATGCCAAAGGATTAAAAGGAATGTAAGAAAATAAACAAAACGACTATGTGCGATGCAATGTCGCGTCAGTCTGTTTCAACGCAGCAATCGAAATGGGGAAATGTGAAACGTTCATAGCTTTGTTTTTCTCCATCAAATGGAAAGGTGTATTGTTTTGAGCAAGCGATTTGTTCAACACGAGCAATGCAAAGGCCATTTAGATGCTATAATAGCAATACTGCATCGTAGTAAGGAACTGGGCCGCATCGACATAGAGCTTGCACAACAAGTGCAAGAACATATCAGTTACTGGCCTAATCTACTGAAGCGTGTGGTTAGTGTCATAAAGTTGTATGCGAGCGTGGGCTAGCTTTGCATGGAGACAATGAGGAATCGGGATCTGTACGCAATGGTAACTATCTGTGATTGCTTGAGTTTTTATCTAAATATGATGACTTCCTCGAACAATATATATGCAGAATCATTGAAATCGTGGAAGTGGCCTTACGAATTATTTGTCATCGACAATCTGTTCAGAATTGGTCAAACTAATAGGGAAGCATGTCATGGTAGAGATTGTTTCACGTGTAACGGTTTCCAGGGAGGCTACAATTCAATAGGCCCGATCTCTTGATTAAGCATCAGACGAATCCCATATAGATCAGCTGACACTAGTTTTTAGATATTATATGGAGGACGCAAGTACTGTGGAAAGGTTCTTGACATTCATGCCTAATCAGGGTCACAAAGCACAAGAAATGTTTGATGGATTAATTAATTTTCTTACACATAAATAAAATCGCAAGGAAAACCTGCCGTGATCAGTCATAATATGACTGATCACGGCAGGTTTTCCTTGCGAAAATGACAATGCATCCACTATGAGTGGAAAGTACAATGGCTTGCAAGCTAAAGTAACTGAACAAAATCCATTCGGCCCTTGGATACCATGTGTAGCACATTATTTGAATCTGGTTGGACTTGCTGCTGAATGCTGGAAAGTTGTTGCAGGATTTGTCAGTTTCCTAGAGGATCTGTATGTTTTCTTCAAAGCATCCTCTCGCCGATTTGAAATTCTGAAAAATGTCTATCACGCTGCGGGGTTCAGAGATGTGTACCCTAAAGAATAAACACAACGCGTTGGTCGTACCGATCTGATGCTACGAAAGCTATGGCACTGGTGCTCATGGTCACAAACTGTAGTGCTGAACGCTCATTTTCTAAGATGAAGATAATTAAGAACAAACTTCGCACAAGTATGACACAGTTTTGAGCATAGAGAGTGATGTTCTACGCCAATTGTATTTTAATCAGTTTATTGATGACTCTGCCGATAGAAAAGTGTATATAGTCTCTGGTGAGCCTATTCAGATTTAGACCTAACTGTAGGCCTAACTGAGCTAATTAACTTACATTAATTAACAGATAGCTTGAATCTGCTTTCTGTTTGGATATTCCGCTTATCACTATTTTTACTTTCTTTCTTATCAATCAATCAATCAATCGTTTATTTGTAGCCAAACAACAATAAACAATGATATTACAACTCAGATTGCACTTTTAAGTATGGATTGTTGAATGCCACACGGGAAGGCCCTGAAGGGATCAAAGATCCCGCTAAGTAGGGACACCTCTACATAATTTCAACAGAATATGTGGCGACCGAAAGATGCTTTACTTAGTACAACAGTTGTTGACTTGATTAACATAAAAATCTTAACTAACCTTAACTAATTAAAACTAAATATCAAAACTAAATAGGAATGAGTGGGAAGTGCAGTTAGACACATGGAAATAAAAGATTAATATATCAAAACATTAATAATTACCTTCAACTAAATAAGTGCGAAGCTTATTCTTAAACAGTGTAAGTGAGGGGGATTTTCTGATTTCTTGAGGAATTTTATTCCAGGTAGTGGCACTGTAGCGACTGTGCCGCCCTCTAGCGGTCGATCGTGATGTTGCGGAGATGGTTTGTCAGGTAAGTCATACTTGGAAAGGATTCGAACCTCTGTTCGGGGGAAAGAAGAAATTTGGGTTGCAGATATTTCTTTGTCTGACTTAGGCCTCACTAATTGTTGCAAGCGGGCACTTCGTCTAAGACCTCCACCTAGCGGTGCTACCGAGTGGTGAGTAGCGGCGCTCTCATTCAATACCAGGGATTCATCATCGGACATATTGTACGCGGATTCTGCTGTCTGCAGACCAATGCATGGAGATGCATCCGGGTTCTTGGGCTCCGCAACATCTTTATCAGTGCTAAGTTTAGCATTCAATAAGTGTAATTGGGTCACTAACATAGCTAAAATGGCCGCCTGTTCTTCTTGGCGTTTCGTCTGTTCTTCTTGAAGTTTCATTATAGTTTGCCAACATTCTTCATTACCTCTATCACTAGGCAAATACAAGTCTTTCTCTTCCATTTTAATATGTTTAATTACAGTATAATTCCAAAATAGTTTGATTCGGTTTTCACAGACAGCGCCCTCTGACGGGGTAGTTAAACTAAGAAACAGAGTTCAATCATACATCAACTTAAATTGTCAACACCTTAACCAATTGCGCTATATAAATCAGTATTAATAATCGCTTATACAATCATTTAGATTTGAACCCAGGTACAAATAATGAATCGTTATCATCTAACCTTTATACCAAGAACCGGCAAGAACAGTTCCTCGATCCTGCTCACGGTCGATCTTCGCTGTCGGAAGAAGCGTCAACCAAAAGCGCAAGCACTCTCCGGCTTCTAACCTGCTACCAAAAAGCTAAGGCACGGTTGCTGTACCAGTGCGTCGCTAACGTCGTGGTGCTTTTCTGGTCTCCGATTGGCGCCAAAACTTTCCCGCCAAATCTACTTCACAACGCCTAACTCAACGACGGAGGTCCTTCTCCTTCCACGGTCGGACGTCAACTGCTCTGCTGCACGCATCATCTCTCCGCCTTATATAGCCTTGAGCTGCCGCCAAAACCTGTATGCATTGCCGCGCTGACAGCGGGCGAAAATAAAGGCGCGAAAGCGGTCAACGAAAACCGATCAATAATTCCCGCGCTAAGCAGAGATCGCTAGCACAGAAGAAGAAATACCGCCAATCTACATGTAGGCGCAGCAAATCGAAAAAGGCGCTAACCCGTGCCGAGGTTCGGCACAGCACCAATACATTTTATTGAGAACTGACGAGTGTTAGAGCGGGCAAAGACACTTCTATAATTTACGGAGTTTCTTGTTAAGTGGGAGTGAATCTCTGATGCAAGATTAAAGAATCCCTTGTATACTGGCGGTAGTAGGCCTCGGTCGTACTTAGTTTGTCTTTATCAGTGACTGCTATTAAAAACTGGATAAGAAGCTTAAAGCTCATCTTTTTGTTTTGCATTTTTGAAATTAAAATATAGCTATTAATATAATAGATGAGACTTTTTATCAGCAAAAATGATCTTCTTCAATTTATTTTTATTTATATGAATTTTAAAAAATTAGTGAACAATAAGTCAACAATTTAAACATTGCCTTTAGCCTCTTTGCCTGTATGAGTCAGTATGATATGTTATAACAGTTACTGTTGGTATGAAGTTGTCCCTGTCGGAAAGTGCGCAACAACAAGAGCAAAAAAATCGAAGCAGAAAAGGGTTCCACCATGATACTGGCGACCATGTCCCCACCACTGTGAATTCTGGCCATACTCTCTCTTCTCTCTCTCTCTCTGGTCTCTCTAATCTCCCTGGTCTCTGGTACCCGAAGTCGGATCTACACTGGATATCTCTGACACGACGAAGCAATCGGAAATAATCTGATGCTCTGTGCTTAGGATCAGAGTAGCGCTTTATAAATTTTGAGATTACGATTACGATGTGCTGCATGGCGCATTGTACAAAATTGTTAACTAGGACGTTTCCACACATGACATGCACAGAGTGTTGGGTAAACTAGGACAAGAAATTAATTAAATCAAAACTCAACTCCTGCACCTCAAAATGAGTTAAAACTCAAACTCAACTCATTATAAGTGAAATCAAAAAGTCAAACTCATTTATTAAATGAGTTAAATCATCAACTCACACGTCTCATACTAGCACGTTCTAATGGAACGTTGTACAACTAAAAACATATTTTCCATCAAGAATACCGGTGGCGCGTTGGATAACATCTGGCCAAGAGTGCGAGAGGTACCGAGTTCGAGCCCCGTAGGGCGGATTTGCTTTGTAGGCTGCTATTAGCGCCGTGTATTGCAGGCTGTCTGTTCTGTTAGTAGTTAACTAGTTAAGATTGTTTCAATTGCACATAACATGTAAATGTACAGCGCAGTGCGTTTGTCAGGCGCTTAATTAAAGAAAAGATATTATTACACGGTACTTCAGCCATGTTGTTCTTAACTGTTCACAATAATTATACAAAATATGCAGTGCTTAAACACTGTCCGCCCGCCGCTGCTGGCCGTGTTTACGACCCTCCCTGCCGTCACCACTCACCAGTATGGAAAGCCGACGATATAAAAAAAACCGGCTTGTTTCAACATAATATTATGTGCCGAGTGCCGAATAGTGAGTTGATTTTAAAGTAATTGACAGTTACAACTCAAACTCACAGAAATTATGAATTAAATCAAACTCATAACTCACACTCTTTAAGGTGAGTTAACTCAAACTCATAAATCACAGCAAGTGAGTTAATTATTCGTGAATTTCTACTCATCTTAGTTAACTCATACCCAACACTGCATGCAGAATAATGTTCCGCATTTCAATGCGTCTCCCGCTCAGAGGCGCGTATCGTATAGGTGCGTCAGGCGCGCGCTTAGAGCCCCAATCTCGGAGGGCCCCAAAAGAATGAAAATATTTTGGTTCACTTATAAAACATACTATGTGAGAATTTTGAATTGTTTTAATATAACCTGTTTTTCTATTTTTTACCGTTTAGCATTCACACAAGAGTATAGGCTATTATTGTAATTTATAATTGTTTTGTTCATTTGAGCTAATAATTCTTTTTTTGCCCAAAATAATATAAAACTTGAAATCAACAAGCCGCAAATCCGCGTGTGCTGCAGTTTACGTGTTGAAAGTTTCAGTCTGACGATTCCGTCATTTTTAGTGTTTAAAACTTTTATTAGCAATGCTAACCAGTAATAATAACTGAAATTTTATAATATTAGGCCTAAATAATGAATAAAATATGGCGAAATGAAACGTTGCTGTGATTCTGAAGCTGCAAAACGAAAGAAGCGTGAGCATTCGATAAATGAGCTAAGTAGTAAAAAAAACTCGCTTGATGCATTTGTAAGTCGTGGACATGTCGCTGACCAAAGCACAGTCAGTGTTACAGCTAATATTGATGCAGAAGATAATTTTCTGTCTTCCATAAATGTGAGTGTAACAGTCGTTGATCATGTTTTAAAACAGGAAACATCATCCCAGCACAGGGTATGACATGCCGCAACTAATGGAAGTAGATTAAGAAATGCAGGCTGAAGTTACCGAGATTAACCCAACCGATAATGAACTTAACTTGGATTTTAACGAACAGACACACGGTTCAATGACGATGAAGAGCACGAAGTTCCCAGAGACTGAAATCTAGATCATCCTAAAGATGTTGTTCAGTGCCCTGATATTAGCCTATAGCTCAAAAGTTGAGGGAACAATTTTTTACTGAGATGTGGATATTCAAATGAGTAAACACATGAAATAGCTTCAAGATCAACAACCGACATTTTTCTGAGAAAATGTTTTATTCAGAAAAATCAAACGGAACCCGAGAAAAACACGAGTGGTTAAGTTATACTGAAACAAGCGGCTGTATTTATTGTTACGTGGGGTGTAAGTGGGATAAGTAAGCTGTGAATAGAATTGCTTAAATTCGCATGTTTTGCAGATTAAACTTTCTCTACTATTTCTGTTACGCTTTTGTGACTAGTTGTTAAAAAAGCAACACTGATTCAATTTCACAGAATCAATTTTTCAAGCATTTTCTATATTAGGCCTATCTAATTATTATTGCTGCATTGCATTGCAAAATACGAGTACTGCACACTTCGCGTTTTTTTACTAAAATCAAATAACTTCAAATTCCTTGGAAACAGCTTCCATAACCAATCATAATTACAGTGCCAATAACCTTCACAAAAACGGCCTCGTGGGTCTTGCACATGATAGGCTAAAACCACCAAAGTCTCCGACTTTCTGTCTACAGGTTCAGAAGGGTCCCAAATTTCTGTAAATGCGTATCTTTTTCCAGCTTTTTCATGCGCAAACACCACAATTACAACTTCTAATAGTCATGCTTCTTTAGATTGTCGACAGGCAAACAGTTTTCCTGCCGATACGTCGAGTCATTGGGTAAGTGGATTTTGGATTGGTGCTCGACGAAGGAATATTGGCGATTGCCGTTCACCGTTTGAATGGACATCAAACAACGGAACGAAGCTTTCCATTGGCTACAGCAACTGGTTTCCTGGTGAACCGAGCTGTGCGAAGAATATTGAATCATGCGTATCCGTAAATAAATACGGTGCGTGTAAATGGAATGATTTGATGTGCACATGGTCTGTATGTCCTTTGTGTGAGATTACGGTTCATAACTGATTTCATCAAATTTTTGGCTTTGTTAACGTTTATTTAAAACTCATACCCAGATTCATACAAAATAGTATGTGCTAAGATGAGTAATTTATCGTAATAATTATTGTCCAGACAATGTATTTGTATAATGTCAACTACACCTAGCATTCACTTAGATCAGACAACATGACCCCACCTGATTCTAAAATGACATGAGGTCGACAAATTTAGTCAACGATTCTAAATTACATTGACTCAATTGACTTATTGAAAACTCAACCAAACTTTTGACTTACACAGAGAAAGAGGTTTAAAGTAGATCATTTTTGCAAACTTCCTTCACGGTCGATTTCCATGAGGTAATATTACTGTTATTAAGTACCGTAAGCAAAGGTCCGTTTTCCCTAGTGGGACTTAGGTGAGGGCTCGTTCACTTTTGCTGGCCTTTGAGCCATCAAAGAACAAGTCACAAAGCACCGGATATGGATCCAGTGCGGCAGGACTTTTCTTCTCTGCTTATGCCATCACCAAATTATATTGGTTGATGACAAACAATTTGCCCAGGATTGTTACACAAAGTTGACTCCAAGTCGGCTCAATTCGATTCCCAAATCACGACACATTGATCATAGTAATGCATAGAGATTTGAAAGCTTTCGACGTAGGACTAATCCTAGAGACATGCTATGCTTTTTCAATGCATATGATAAACAGTGCTTTAATCATTTCTAGTAAAAACCTGTTTGTAAAATATTGCAATGTATTTTCCATGACAGGAAGGAGCCACTTAATTTCTTTGTTTTCAAAGAATAATATGCGGATGTCGGCTGTTAACGATACAATAGCAAGCGATGTTTTTGTAGCCAAATGTTCAAAACATCCGTTGCTTGGTATTGGACTTTCGTCTTTGATCACATAGTTATCTAGCAGTAGCAAGAACATTCACTTTGGTATATTGCTTAATGAACGTAACCTTGTTAACATTCTACTCTGTATTTATGAATTTTTATAAAAATTTACATTATTGACAATACATAAAACTGTATCAGCAAATGCTTCTCATACGCTATTAGTTTGAAGCAAATTAAATTTTAGATGCGTGCATAGTTTGTTTTTCTTGAGGCATAAATATTATAAATATTAACTTTAAATATTAGCCTGTTCTGTAATCATTTCGACCAAAGTCCTAGGTGTTTCCAAAATACTGCACTTAGCATGGTGGGTTATAACAAATTCGTTTGTTTTCAAAAAGGATTAGACTATGAGCGCTTGTGAGTAAATTAGGACACTCTAGAAGCGATGGAATACCTTTATTTGTAGCGTATTGTTTTAACCATAGGTTTCTTTATGTTGGACTTCCCTCTGATCACATAATTATCTGGCACTGGCTAGAACATCGCTTTACTGAATAGCTTAAAGAATGTAACCTTGATCATTTTCGACTATATTTGTAGACAATACCCAATACTGTATCTGAAAATGCTTTTTATATATTTAGCTTGAGGTAAACTTAAATTCCCCGGTTGTAGATTTATGTTTTTTCTTTAACTTTAAATCTTGACTTAGCAACCAGATGTGTATAATTATTACTCTTGACAAGAATGTGCCAGAAAATAAACTGATATAATGCCGTGTAAGATAAATACACCGCTTGCTTTTCTTGAACTTTAAATCTCACTATTCAACTTTCTCGACGATATGAAAATGTACCAATATTCTTTTTAAACAGTAGCCTAATTTTGAAATGAACTGCTGTCATTCCTTGTCATATGCCTACATTATCTATTGCTTTTTAGCTTAAATATTAAACTGTGCAAATTACGACTAATGTTATTCTTAACAATATACAGGATTACAGATGTGTGCCAGAAATGTATGTTTTTCATACATTAGTTTGGAGTAAACTGATAGGCCTACTGTTCCTTGTTAGTTGCTTGCACCATTTGTTCTCTTGTGCTTTACTTTACAACATTGCTTTATTCTTCTAACTAGACAATCCTACTCGATGACGATTGCGAGTCTGCATAAAAATATTATGTCTACATAATTATGATATGCTGTATTAATAATTGATGGTTGATCATGATATCTAGACTTGCAAAGGTAATGGAGACAAACCATTTTCAGTTTGACTTGCAGCCTCGAATATCTTGACACAGGAAGTCATGGTTTAACTCAAAGCTGTAAAAAACGTTTTTCGTTTTAATTTTTTTCCAAAACGGTCGTTTTTCGCTTTTTATATTTCGTGACGTTTTTCCGTTTTTATTCTTTTATGTAACTTTATTTACAATTTCTTAGTTCATTAATAAAGAAATAGTAACCTGTTTTGGCGACCTCTTGCGGTAATCTTTAATTTTTCAATTATTGAAAGTCCGTGTAAATAATAAAAATTGTTACTCTATGTGTCAACAAAATGGCGCGTAGTCAGGCTTTTTCTTATTCCATGTGGTTTCAAACTTTCAAATGTTAATTTATTTATAATAGTTCAGTGCATAAACTCTCGTTGCAATTACATCTCGCGAGAATATACAAGATTTTGTTTTAATTTATGCTTTATTACCTATTCGGATCGGGATCGGAATCGGGGAAAATAGCAGGCCAACTATCCGGAATCGGAAATCGGTAAAAAAATTCCAATCGGCTCATCATTATTTCCAGGCCAAATTTATAGGATATCCAAATACTCATGCAAAAGCGAATGTCGTTAACACGTTCCCGCCGGATGGGGTCACGGATGACCCCAAATGGGAGGCATTGAAACAGACTAAAAATTAAATATAGCTTCATTACGTCAGGCCTAAGAATAGTATCAGTGTTGTTTATGGATAATATCCCGACATTTTGATACCTCGTTTATTGTCAGAAAGTAAATATTTTTCCAGTTACGATACAAATGCAAGATGATCAAAAGTTATTTTAAGGACAAAAAGGTCAATTTCATATCATGCTTTTTTTTCTAAAATTGACCTTTTGTAATTAAAATAACTTTTTATCGTCTTGTATTTGGTATCCTTGTTTCTAGTCACAGGTAGCCCTTATCAACACGAGAAATGCAAGAAAGAATTAACCAATTTCAACAATTATTGGCTGAGATCTGATCATTTTTCTTCGATTTTTTTTAAGATTTTGTTTCTTATGACCTTAAAATGACCTTGAATGACCCTGAATTTCGTATCTATATTTCATCTGGATGTAGCTCTCTTCGAGACAAACAAATACTAAAAAGTTCATCCAAATTGGACTCCTCGTTAATGTTTTGTGATAAAAAGAATAAATCGACAATGGACTCAAGTTCCAAGACAAAAGCATGGGCGCCTTCAATCCTGGGAGTTTAAGTAGGGTATGTTCGGAGGCTTTGAGGGACCTCAGGATAACATGTTAAAATTCTGTAAAAAATATTTCTAGACAATATATGAATAGTATAATGGGAAAAAATAGGGAATGGTTGGTTTCTGCAAATGTATCATTTTTCTGGACACCCCTAATATAAACAAATGCGTTTTATACGTTAGCTTTAAATAACTGACGCTGTTCAATGTCAGATGCATGCATACTTGCATAGGAAGTTTTCTTTAGATTTAAATCTTAACTGTGCAAGTAACCGTACAGTCCCTTTGCTATTTTCTTGACAATATTCAAAATGTACCAAAATACGTGTATACATTATTTTGATAATTATAAGAAGTAGTCCTTGCCAGAGTCTTACAGCGCCTATTGTATTTTAGCTTTAAAACTAAACTGTGCAATTTGCGATTTATGCTATTCTTGATTATATTCAGATATACCATAAAGTGTGTTTCATACATTAGTTTGGAATAGATTAAACTGATAATGCTCCCTGTTAGATGCCTATTCTGAGTCACTTTACAGCCGCCATACAAGATCAGCTTCAGTGGCTCAGAATAGGCGAGAGCGTCAAATTTAAACTTTCAATTTGCATCCTGGTGCATAAAAGTTTTTAAAACTGCGCATCACGTTACCGAGCAGACATCAGGCCGCTATCATGGATAGCCTATATCGCAATAGGTCGCTGCTGCGAACAACAAAGTCCGCTGACGTATTTGTACCAGTAGCCTAACTGAAAATAAAACGGGTCATGGGCCTTTTTGGTCGCTGGTCCACGTGTCTGGAATAAGCTTAGTCTTCCTACACCTATTCAAGCAGCCAAAAACCTTTCTGCTGTCAGAAATCAATTAAAAGTGCACTTGTTACGAAACTCGGAGCAGTAACATTCACGATGACAGTAGACAGTATCTTTAAGGCATCCTGGTAATAGATTCCAACCGACGATGTAATATAAATTGTCGTAGTTTTAATACAATAACAGCAGGCTCTAGGCATTTAAGTAATTTTTCAAAAAGAATTATATGCGCAATTGAGCATGCAATTATTTTATTTAAGACTTATTTGCATGTGAGTGTTTCACTTTATTCGTAGCTCGTGAATAAGCTGGTGCTCTGCGCTTAACTTTAGCGCTTTAGAGTTTAGAAGTGTGGAGCTTATGATTACGTTTTCATAAATTTGGGGTTTACCATTACGCTTAACTAAATGTTCAAACGATATTTACTGTAGCTTTTTGTTGGCCCTATGCATTTAACATCGTGATTAAATGGATAGTGCACTTTGCTGAATACCGGTAGCTAAATGAATACAACCTTGTTTATTTTCGACTGTGCATTTATCTATAATTATAAAAGCTTTCATTTTTCGGAAGGCGATAAAACTGGCCCACCCTCATGAACTAGTTTGGGGGGCCCTATAGCGCATTGGATAACACACTGGCGTAAAGAGCGAGAGGTACCGAGTTCGAATCCCGTAGGGCGGACATGCTTTGTAGGCTGCTATTAACGCCGTGTATTGCAGGCTGTCTGTTCTCTTAGTAGTTAAGATTGTTTCAATTGCATAACATGTAGATGTACAGCGCAATGCGTTTGTCAGACGCTTAATTAAAGAAAAAATATTATTATTATTATTATTATTATTATTATTATTATTATTATTATTATTTATTAGCTTGAGGTAAACTGAAATTCTTCGGTGATAGATGTATGTTTTCTTAATCTTTAAATCTTAACTTAGCTATCAGCTCTGCATATTATTCGTGGCAGTGAGCCAGAAAACCTGTTTAAACATTATTTGAAATAAAGTAATAATGTTTCGTGTTACATAAATGCACCGCTAGTTTTTCTTGAGCTTTACATCTTAACTTTGCAAGTAGTTGCTCAGGCCCTATGCAAGTTTATAGACGATATAAAATAATGTACCAAAATTCGTGTTTACAGTAGTTTTAAATAAACTGATGTTGTTCCTTGTTAGATGCTTACACCATCACTTTTTAGCTTAAATACGAAACTGTGCAAATTGCGATTAATGTCATTCTTGACAGACAGTATACAAATGTAGATCTATACCAGAAATTGTTTTTCATACATTATTTCGGAATAAACTGATACTATTCTTTGTTAGACGCCAACACCGCTTGTTCCTCTTGAGTTTACTTTACAACATAGCTGTATGCTTTCTTATGTAATATTATATATACAGTCGGACCAGTTGTGAGGACAATAATGGCGTCGGCGGACATGTAGTGTTGGTCGTTCTAGTGTAGTTGGAAATTGTCATGGTGGAGAAAACGAAATGAATGACAGAGGTGGTAGTAAATCAGCTTTTATGTTGGCTGGGCAGAAACTTCCGAATTCTCTACTTTTGTCTGGTCGGGGTGGATGACCTTTAGTCAGGGCTGATATCTGGTCTGTTTTAGATTAATAATCTAATGTAGTCTTTCGACTGAGCGATGGGGCTTCATTGCTATCGGCTGGTTCTGACCAATTATTGACTATGAGTTTTGAATGCTCGATATATATATATATATATATATATATTGGGGCCCGATAGCGCATTGGATAACGCACTGGCATAGAGAGCGAGAGGTACCAAGATCGAGATCCGTAGGCGGACATGCTTTGTAGGCTGCTATTAGCTCCGTGTATTGCAGGCTGTCTGTTCTGTTAGTAGTTAAGATTTATGTCTTCTGTCATTTTTGTGTTCTTGTGGATTGTTTCAATTGCATAACTGTACACTGTAACCGGTTGCGGTTTGTCAACCGGATTGTTTCAATAAAGAATATTATTATTATTATATATATTATCAAGAGAGAGTTAACCCTCGGGCTACCAAGGGGTGGTGGTTGCCCCCCTAGGTTTTTCATCTCAAACTTTTCCGTATGGAATAAAATTTTGACCTTTTAGGTAGCTGTAGGGGTTCATTTACACACGTTTGGAGGTAAAATGTGAGATGATATCTCACACCGTTCAAAAGTTATACCCAATATTATACCCGAGGCACCAGAGGGGTGGATACCACCCCCTCTAGATTTTCGACTATATCTTATCCGTCATTTAATATTAAGAGACACAAATTTTACCGTTCTATAGAGGGAATGTGGGGCTACATTTCTATGGTCACTGAGTTGACCTGAGACAACCGGAAGTGCTCAAAATAAATAATAATACGCGTAATATGCGTGAAAGATGGCTGAATGGAAGCACTCTCCCCTTAGTTTTTGTCTGTAGCGTATTCATTTGTCTTCCTGGAAGAGAAACAAAGATACCATTCTTTAGAGGGAATGTAGGGCTTCATTTGCATACCAACATCTTTGTCTTTTGAATACCGGAAGTGATCAAAATAAATAATAATACGCGTAATCTGTGTGAAAATGGCTGAATACAGCTTTACAACGTAAACCGATATATATGTATGGATATATATGTATGGATGTACATTTATACTATATAAACATGTGTAGGGATGATTGTGTGTATCTTTTATACATAGATTAGTTTCAAAACACACATAATCTTATATTTGTTTATCCAAAAAGTACAAAATGTACGCAATAATATACAATATTGCTAATTAATGGGTTCAGTTGTTAAAAGTGATGTAATTTCGAGGTGCATTCACATAATGTACAACTAAATATACCATTCTGTGCAGAAATGAATGCTGAATCCAATGCTATATTACAAGTTATGATATGTAAAACCAAACACGAAATCCAGGGGGGGGGTGGTAACCACCCCCTTGGTAGTCAGTGTTACAAAAAAGATTGGTAGCCCTAGGGTTAAATGGACGAATGAATGATTTGATGAATTGATGGATGGATGGATGGATGGATGGATGGATGGATGGATGGATGCATCTATCGATCGATTGATAGATAGATCAACAAACGGTTAGCTATACTAAGATAGATTGATATTTAGATCGATAGTTACTGATAAGGGCGCTATATAAATATTTGAATAAATTTATCCGAGTTCGGTTGCCAGACTCTTCCAGAGAGAGTAGGCTATGCAGAACAGCTGCTAAGGCGGGTTTAGTTGAGGACGAAAAAGCTTGTAAGGCAGAGGATCGAATGGATTAGATTGGAAATTCATGAAACCGTAAGACTCCAGTTTGGAGTGAAAAACCTGAGGGGTGATAAGTAGAGGAACTTGAGGCATATGACGGCGAGTAGTGTATTTGTGGAGGAACTGAGAATAGAAGGAATTCAGAAGGAAGTTGGTTTCAGAGTTGAGGTGCCATTGGAGAACTTGAGATAGATAGATATACAAATAGATAGATAAATGGTGTGCGTTCATGTGAATAAGTCATCTTTATGTGAAAGAAATGCACAAACATGTGCACAAACGAATGACGGTCTAAGACTTCGACAATCGAATTTAGAAAACATATCTGACTGGTTGTAACGACCGCAATTTGTAGGTCCATAGCACGGTGAATAATACAAGGTTCATAATAATATTATGCAGAAGCTAAGCAGACAAATTAAGTCGCCAACACAGTATATCCATAGTTTCCCTACAGTGTTTCGTCTTCATAATATTGTATAAGATTTCACTTCTCGATTTGTTATCACAAATGACTATTACGAATTTCTTTTTCAGGACTTGGATGCTTAACTCCTGACCAAGTGATTCAGTTTTCCAGGGCTCTTAGGCGAAGCCTAGTATAAATTTTCAAAGATCTTCTTCTACAGATTTTTCGAAAGGCGATAAAACAGGCCCACCCTCATGAACGCTTCAAAGGGTAGATATAGTTCAGATTTGACAATCCCTAGGCTACCACTGGATCTTGGGCAAATCCCCTCCCACCAACGTTTCTACCGAGTAGACCCGCTCTTTAAATATTTAAGATCTGCCGAAATGTAACTTTCAAAGAACACGTAATGCATGGAAAACTGATGTGACATTGGGTAGAAAACCATCAACCAAATGCCTCAAATTCCGAATAAGAGCGGGAGCTTGACAATCCAATCTCGCCCGGAAACTCCCATGCCCTTCAGTTTGATCAACCTTCTTCCATTTTCTAGTTACTCGCATTCCCAAAAAACCCCAGATATTCCCGTTCTTCTTCGCATATAATTTACCTGGCCCCTCCAGTCTCCTTCTTTCTCTAATTCTGCAACCGCTTCAAAAACTTCTGTACGCAACTAAGATGTGATTTTCGACCATAGCACACATTTCCGCTATTGATTCCTGCATAACCGTAATCTTCGCAGAATTCGCCCCATACTTGACTTTTACACTGCATCTGCTATCCATATTCCATGCTAACCGAGACTACTGCAATTCAATCCTCCTGATAAATATAGACTCCGCCCGTATTAATCGCCTTCACGCTATGCAGAACGCTTTCGATCGTGCAGTCACTATACACCCAAACACTACCACATTACTCCTTTCCTCAAAAAACTCCACTGATTAAAAATACCTGTAGGGCCTACGAATAGAATACAAAGACTATCACTTACCTGTGACACACTCCTATCATCCAAGCCCCTCATCGTTGTTAGATATTCACAATCCAACGATACTGATCTTTCAGGGCTAACTATGCTACGAGGTGGGAACTATTGATGAAGCCGTGTCCAGCGCTCTCCAGACTGTCTGTTGGTAATTAAAATTGTATTGCAAATTTTTATAGCAATACTTCAGAAAACTCAACAGAGGCGCTCTTGAGCCGACAACAAAACAACAGCGATCTAGTAGAGTAGTTTTCAAACGTTAACGGAAAATTGGCATAAAAGGTCACAAATCTCACATAGCAGGTTACAAAGCAGCTTCTACAAGAACATGGACCGACATCAGCGAATCTTCAAGAGTCCAGCACTCAAGAAGCTTCTACGCTGGACCGTGAAAATTCTAGCCGGCGGGTCAACCATGTCACCCTGAGTATCAGAGCGAGGAAATCTGCACCCAGCAATAGAAGATAACGAAGCGAATAGCTTCTTCTGACAGAGCACTGCCAGCTGAGCAATTACGCATGCGGCATAAGCATTAAAGGTCTTACATTCATTGCGTTTTCGCATAGGTAACCAGCGCAGTAACCCCACGTGAAGCTAGATAGATCTGTATGACCACACTTAAGTAAATCACCTACCAGCGGAGCTGCAGCTTGAAAATAAATTCTGGCTGAAGTTTGTGTTACTGTATTGTATCAAATTAAGATGCGGACGTAGGCCTACGCATTGGACATAGCTTCCTTCATTGTCCAGCTTTTGGGTGAGAAATTCCTCGCTCTCTTTAGTAGTCCACTTTACCTGACGAATTAGCGAGACGTTAGGGCCTACATGACTTTATTTTTATCATCAGCGGTCGAAAGTTGTTGAACATGCGCTACGAGGATTTGGAATTGGAATAATATTTACATCGCTAAACAGACAATGGA
The DNA here is from genome assembly GCA_020284085.1 of Aporrectodea caliginosa. Lineage (NCBI taxonomy): Eukaryota > Metazoa > Annelida > Clitellata > Crassiclitellata > Lumbricidae > Aporrectodea > Aporrectodea caliginosa. The sequence goes on from JACEVL010000698.1 coordinate 44,813, forward strand.
CCACTGAATCATTTCCCTAATTCAAGCACCTGGTACTTCATGCGGATGATTTCAAAAATCATCACCGAAAATAAGGTGATCACATCCTAGATGGAGATGGCGAGAGTGCAGAAACGTATGCATATATTTTGCAATAAAGATAATGGTGGGGTGGTGATGATGATTATGATGATGATGGTGGTGGACTGTGGTGGTGGTGGTGGTAATGGTGGTGGTGATTATAATGATGACGATGATTATGGTCTCAATGATTACATATTATGGTCACATTGACTATTGTAATTCCGTCTTTTTTGCCGCCTTAAAGAGCGCCTCTCCTCTAGGCAATCGGTTCTTATTGCAGCTGTCAGACTTATTGCCCGCCTGCCGCGATTCTCCAAAATCTCTACATTAATGTTTGAACAACTACATTGGCTTCCTCTTACTGCACGCATCCAGTTAAAGGTACTTGTCCTCATTTGCCGATCCTACCTAAATCTACCCCTTAAATACCTATGTGACTGAATACGTCGGCCTACCTCGGCTGCTTCCCTTCGCCCGCTCCGCTCTTCGGATCTTGAACTTTTTGTTCCACCTGTGAGAACGGCTTCATTCTCGAGGACTTTCGCACTGGGAGCGCCTCTGATTGGTGTGCACTGTGAGGGGCGCTTTATAAATGTTTAACAACAATATATATTATTGATCTTTGTCGCTACGCGAATAATAAATCAGTCGCAGCAACCCGATACATTTCAAATGAAGCTTATGTTTATTTTCAATGCTCCGTCTTTCCGATGTTTAAACACTGACACAGAAGTGAATATTGATAAGCGTCAACCATACTTCTGGTACTTCATGCGGATGATTTCAAAAATCATCACCAAAAATAAGGTTATCACATCCTAGTATAGCTGAAGGAGTGCCTTGGCAACAAATTTGATCAAGTGGTTTACTATGCCTCTGTGGTCAAATACCCCTCCAAGGTTTTTCCAACTGTTAAAAAATACAGACTTGAAGTTTAAGTGCAATATGTATCATATGAAAATATACATAATAAAGTAAGCTTATTTCATATAAAATTTGAGCAATTCTTATAAATCCTGGATCAAATTATCAATAAATTTCCGCTTTCACCATTCCCAGGCCTTTGGCGATCAATGTTTGCTTCCATCAGTTCAGATGATCCCATATGTCATGTTTGAGTACGGTAATACTTCTGCAAACAGGCGTCTGAAGTAGCTACGTATTTTTTGCCTTTAGACTGACCGCGTGTTTCGCTTTATGTGATGGTTCTGCTTTATGATACCCGCACCCACAACGCGCTCTCGTGCAAGACTTGTCTTGTTAAAGCGCCATAATGTCTAATTGTATTGTATTATTGGGGAAATATATTACGGCTGGCAAACAAGTATTTGTTTGATAAGTGATTAGTGTGTTTCTAAGCCAGGTGGCCCATTAGCGGGACCTAGGTCCTTTAGAGTCGTATTCTTTTTTATCCCCTTGTTGCTTGTCTGTTTTCTCTTTTGTACTTGCTTTTCGTTGTTTTATAATAATTGGGTTCAATCAAATTTATGGCTATGGTTATGGTTAAGCACATGACTTTCATTGGACATTTTATAGTGTATACAAGGCTTGACTGCAGTCTGCAGCATTATTTAGGCTTGCAGTGCATTTTTCCGGCTACGTTCTGCATTATTGTGTTCAAGCTTTTAACAACGCTTTACCACCGTGACCGTGAGAATGGTAAAGTCTTGTTGCCCTGTTTTGCTATTGCTTGTAATAAATGTTGGCAGCATTTTTGTAATGGGACAGAGTACCGTTGGCGGCAGCAACAATGATGAACAAGACGTAATTACTGACATATCTGTGTTTCTTAATGACTTCCATAAGTGTTACAGTGATGCATCGGTTGCTAAAGTTCAAATCGCACGTCTGGAGAATCTGGTCGCATTCATGAACTACTCAGTTGAGGAAATCAAAAGACAAATGCAAATTGAGGTCATGCAAATGAAGAATGAATTGCAAGTGCTACGTGAGAAGGTGCCCAGGTAAATTAATTCTAGTTAGGTCTCATGATAATTAACTCATTACTTACAACTTAGAACCTAGTCCTTCCCGTGCAGGTCTGTACATCGGGCAACTCATTACAGCTAAGATGCTAGAGCGCAATAATATTATTAGGGAAGAAACTACAAAAAACTCATCTCTGGTGTGGATTTGAACCGCCGACTTCTTGATTGATGAAAATAATAATTCTTTACGTAAATAGACGTTAGACTGATGATACATTGTTAATTTCTATAGTTCCGGGTACGAATCTTTCGGGAGCAAAACCTCCAGGGGCGGGATTCATGAGATATGACTAACTCCTATTCATGGCTTAAATCTGGCCTATGCGGGAGTAGCGGTTAATTCGCTATTCATGAGACAGGCGCAACGCTCTACTCTGCGAATAAGGCTATTCCGACTCTGAGGTAGGAGTAAGTCCTCTATTCTCAGCTTAAAGGCGATTAACAAAATGGCGGCCGTCGTTTTTCGTTGCATTCGACGACGTTTTAGACACCAATAAGTGTTTAAGAGAATCTGTAATTAACTCGTTTCGTTCGCCAACGGCGACCTTTAAATTGCCTTTCATTTCGCCGTCACAAAATGTTAAAATTTGACGAGATTTCTGACGATGTTGCATTCGAAGTGCCGCATCTTTCCGTTAGGCATTGATCTGTCCCAACTTCACCGTAGCTCTTGCGCATGCGCGATCAACGATAACCACTCAAATATTGGGAAAACCCAGCGTAAGCGCACTTTACGCCCAGAGTAACTAATCGGCCTTCTACGCCTGTTTATGAATACCGACAACGACTAAGTTTTATTCAGGGAATAGTTATTCCCGGAGTAGGCGCTACTCCCGAATAGCTTACTCCTATCTTCATGAATATCGCCCCAGGGGCTTAATGTGGGGAGCGATTCTTTCGGGGGCGAATCTTCCGGGTGCGAATTGTCCGTATCCCGTTTCGCACAATACAAATAAAAGTAATGAGGAAGTCAAGCAACGTCGGCTAAGCCACACTTTATTGTGCATTCTGCACCATAATTGCTGCTGTTCGTTTCATTTCCCTCGAAGTGTGTTGCCAGTGCTGCTATCCGCGTACATATCGCGACAACTCGAATCGTTTGTTTATTATGTAAAGTACAATCATATCACATGATGAGTGGATACAACGTATGCAATTCAAATTCTGAGTTCGTGTAAGTTACCGTACTATATTTATATCAATAGAGAAGATGACGTTCAGTAAACGTAATCGTAAACTCCACAAATTTCTAAAGCGCTACTCTAAAGCTAAGCGCAGGGCACCAGCTTATTCACGAGCGCTGCGTTGCTTCAGAGAAATTTTCGGAGATCAATGTCCAGTAGAGAGGCCATCTTGGCCTAGTACCAGCCTATCTAATTATAGACCTCTGTCAGTCGGTTTCTTGAGCTCTGGGAAGACTCTCCTTTCACTTTGCCGAGAGGGGGTTCTGGTGGTCCCGTTTGCCCGCATAGCAGCTATGCAGAACCGCACATTCTCTGTTACAGTAGTAGGCCATAGGGTTTGGAATAGCCTCCCTCGGGAGATACGCGCGTTCCTAGATCATGTACTGCTACCTTTCATGGCCATTTCAAAACTTACGTTTTTGCCGGGCTTGAGTTTTGAGCGCCTCTGAGTATTTACTCTGAAAAGGCGCTATATAATTGTTTGAATGAATGAATCCTAGTCCGGTTGCCAGAAGGAACAGAGAGAGTAGGCTGAACAACTGCTAAGGCGGGTTTAGTTGAGGACCTGAAAGCTTGGAAGGCAGAGGATCGGATGGATTACAGAGGAAATTCTTGAAAAGGTGGGACTAGTTTGGAATGAAAACCCTAGGGGTGATACGTAGAGGAACCTGAAGCATATAACGGCGAGTGAGTGGTGGTATTGGTGGATGAACTGCGAATAGGCGGAATTCAGAAGAACTTTTGTTTCAGAGTTGAGGTGTCATGGATCGGTTGGAGAACTTGAGACGATCAGTTACTGAGCAACGGGAGACAGTGGTGATTGAGAACGGGAGGGCGGTGAATGAGCCCTGAAGGGCGGGGAAGAGTAGTGAATAGGAACCGGTTAGAGTATAGTGACTGGACGACGGGAGAGAGTGGTGACTGGGTTACGGAAGAAAGAAAACGACTTTCGGACTAGTGGAATGCAAAACCAATGCCGTTGAGGAGTGGATACGATAAAATAGATTTACTAGGGCAAACATTGAATGGTGATTTAATTAAGCTAGTCAAAAGGAGGAATCTCTTACGAGATAATTGAGATGACAAGACGACCAAAGAAAAACAAGTAAGAAATTAAATAAGTATATTCTGTACCATATTATGGAAACAGATAAAGAGTTTCATGGGTGCAGTAAATTATTACAGGAAGCTTATATCCGAGTTGATGAGACCGCTGACTAAGTTAACGAGGAAGAGTGCAAAGATGGTGGTTGATTGGACACCAGAATTGAATGGGTTCACTTTGAGCATTTCAATAGTGTTCTAGCACAAGCACCCATACTCAAGTTTCAGATTTGGATATGAAATTTATATTTGTAGTGCGAACAGATGTGGCATATGCGAGTAGAAAGCTAAACGAGAGAGAGAGAGAGAAAGAGAGAGACAGACAGAGACAGAGAGACAGAGAGACAGACAGAGACAGAGACAGAGACAGAGACAGAGAGACAGAGAGACAGAGAGAGAGAGAGAGAGAGAGAGAGAGAGAGAGTGTGCTTAACGATGGTCTGGGAATCCAAAAGTTCAACAGATACTTGTATCGTACTGAATTTCTTATGAAGACTGACCACTTTTGGGTTGCAGTCTTTGAAGAGAGGAAGCGTAAGGAATGCTAGGGTGGTACTAGGCACTCAAAAATCATAGCTTTAGGGTGAGATACATAAGTGGTCATGAAATGTAGTGGCTGACTACTTGTGTCGTAAACTAGATTAGATGACAGAATTATTACATGTGTTGAAAAAGTGTTTAATGAGTAAGTAAATATGAGAGACTATTGGTGAAATAGAGCCACACACAAACACACACGCGCACGCATACACACACACACGCACACACATATACAGGGTGGGCCAATAGGAATGCAACAACTTTGACGCCTCACAACTTGAACAATTTTTATCTGAACGTCTTGTCCAATATATCAGATTGAAGATAATTATCCATTTAATCATTCTCCAAAATATCTACGAGATATTATTACGACGTTTTGAGATAATGCTATTAATATTCGATGTGCCATTTTCGTGCCATAAAACTGCAAGAAAAAACAAAAGTCATAAACTTAAGATGTCAATTCTAAACAATCACTTAGTACTAACAATAATTATTAATATCTCGAGTGAATTTACCATCAGTCAAACAAATACTCAATAAAATTATGTCCACCACGTGCTTTAATGACTGCATCAACACGAGATGACCACTGATCGATGGCTGAGTTCACCAGTGCTTGGGCTATCTCAGCCCAGCAGCAAAGAATCACTTCTTTCAAATGTTCAACGTCACGTATCGGTTCACGATAGACCAGTTGCTGAAGATAACCCCAGATCGAATAGTCAACCGGGTTTAAATCCGGACTGTTCGGTGGCCAGTTCTCCGGTTCAATTAACTCAGGTACGTTAGCGTTCAGATAGGCAACCGTATGACGTGAACGATGCGCCGGCGATCCATCTTGCTGAAAGATGTAACCATCAACTCCAGACAGTTGGCGAATATCACGTAGCAGTCCTCTTGCGAGTACTTCATCGACGTAATAAACACTGTTCACCTTAGCCTTTGGAGTAACAAAGAATGTTTCTTGACTGCAAATTAACTGTTGGACTTGTGCAGTGTTCGCTGCTGTGAGCGCAGAACGTTTGCGACCACAGTTGCGGCTGTTAGACGTTCCCGTAGCATCAATTTGTTTAATCAATCGATGTAGAGCATATTTATTCCATTTTCTAGAGACTAGAAGGGAATTCTATCATCATCTGATGTGCATTGTATCCTTTTTCTGCGATTAAAATTCTATCCTCTTCCGTGAGCGGCGCCATGATGTTCAATATTTATGTTCAAATTTGAGAGGTGTGCGCCGTACCGAAATGTTATAACAACGGTGCCGTATTATCAGTGCAAGATTTGACATAGTTGTAGAGTGGATGATTACCTTCAATTTAGTATATTGGGCACGATGTTCGGATAACAATTGTTAAAGTTATATCCATTCAAAGTAGTTGCATTCCTATTGGCCCACCCTGTAGAACATGCAAAATATGCTGCTGTAAGTGATTTAGCTCAGATGAAGACTTTTCTGATATTTGCTTGACCTACATCTCAGGTCTCATTCACTTTTAAAAAACCTGCAACTTATCAGTTCTAGTAAGTAGAAATGAGAGAGATATAAGATAGGTAGGCTCCAGTTAGCTGTCTATTTAGGCCCTACAGTCCAGTAGCCTAATAATATAACTTGCCACTTGTTGACCAATTTCATAGCTGGATTTCTGCTACAGAAAGTGGTGCTAGAAAACTAGTTGAAATTTTGGAAGAACAAACCAAGTATTATTTCAACACAATTCAGCAATCATCCTACATTATTAGCTATTAATTTTACGAAGCTTAGGTACTACCTTTCTTTTCAAAGGAAAAGAAAGTGAAAGTGAAAGCTTATGTAGGCCTACAATTATTTCATAAATTTACAGAAAGCGTTTGACCCCATGAGATACGATGTAATACGGGCGGTGCAAAAATGATTTGGAGTAGGAAGGAGACTGATGCAAATGATCCAAAATGTTTGAAAAAAATAGAAGTCCACAGTCAGAGTAGGCAAAGATCTGGATGAGTGGTTCGACATCTCAAGAGGCACAAGACAGAGGGACCATAATACATTCATTTCATTATCTGGAAAGAGTGATTGTCAAAATCCAAGGCTTTGGAACAGGAATTGCGGTACATCGTAACAGAATCAACAACCTTAGGTTTTGCGGACGACATAGACCTGATCGAAGGACAAATAAACACCATCGAGGAAAATGTGGAAATTCTCCACAGTGAAGGGAAACTGAAAGAAAACCAAATCACTGATATTTCGGATGAAAGAGAACGTGATCTCAGTGGAGGTGGTTGGCAAGGATATTGAGAATGCGGAGAATTAGTTTATCTACCTTTTAACTTTGTTTAATGTTTAATGATGTCCTACACCAAAGTGTGATTAGCTATTAGCTACTAAAGAACATAAATGCACTTACTTACTTACTTACGTACTAACTTGCTGACTTGGAACAATGAATGTGGCAAGGAGATGAGGAAATGAATTTGAAAGGTAGCTGGAGCAAAGGTGGGTTTCAGTAACATTTGGAGGAGCCGAGAAATTAATGTGCACATGGCACACCAAAATGAATGTCATCAAAACGTTTAAGCTTATTCAACGTTTTATTAAACGCGTATGAATAGTGAGCGTTGCACAAACAGGTCAAGGATAGATTGTTGGCATTTCAAATTTGTATCCTGCGCATAAGATGGCTGCAGAAAATATCAAATGAAGAATTGGGAAGAAGTGCTCAGTCCACCAGAAACATCAAACAACAAATAAGAGACAGAAAGCTCAATTTCTTTTGACATATAGATCTATGATATCTGTGGGATGGACAATACTAGACTGATCAAAACAGCCGTGTTCTGAATGATCGACGGCACAGAAATTAAAGAGATAGACCAAACAGAGAATGGCTTGAAGATGCGGGGATTGGTGCAAACTGGATGTGCAAAGGATGAGTGGTGGCTCATGATCGAAACGAATGGAGATAGACAGTGAGACATGCGTTCGATACCAGCTGGTAATGAGCCCATGAGCAGAGCAAAGTGCATAGGCATAGGGCATATCTGTGCAACATCAAGCTTACGAAGTTACGATCAGTTGCTACATTCTTGTGAATTAAGCTGACATTGAAAACCTTAAGTAACTATTTTTACTAACATATATTCATTCTGATATTTAATAGGTCTTATGGGAAAAGAAATAGAACTTTTAGCATTTACCATTTTAATCATTTTTACCATATTTTTACCAGTTTCACCACGGTTAAATAAAATGCGAATTCTTTACCGGTAAAAACATCATTAAACATCACCAACTTAAAAGCTAAGCGCAGGGCATCACGTGTCAGATAGATTTTGAGGTAATAATAGTTAGAAAAATTTGAACTTATTTCGGGCGAAAGATTTTGAAAAGACAGTGTAACCGCCATGTTTTGTCTCTGATTCTTTTTCAGTCTCCACTGTCCAACAGGTTTCAACTATAGCTTCGCTGGATTTTCGAAATGCTACGCCGTTCTCAGTGACAGAGTAGACTGGAACACGGCTCAGCAAAAGTGCCTGCAATTGCATAGCAACGCACAACTGGCCATTATCACCAACAGTCGAGAAGTACAGATTGCTTCTGAGATACTCCGAGATCATGGTATAGTATCCTTATTTATTTATTTATTTATTTATTTAGGCTATTTATTTATTTATTTATAAACTGTTTACTTAATGTTATTCTCAGCTTATCGCGCCATGTTAAAACATCTCACTTACATCTTCAAAAACCCTCGATGGTGGGATTGTGTTTATGGTTGGTGAATCGACCGTTGTCCTTGACTTCTGTCGTTACACTTTCGCTACATCAACGACTTCGTTCAATCACACTAAGATTCGCTTCAGGTCTAGCTGCAACTTGAGACCACGTTGTTCTAGACATACAATCGCATTCTTCTTCTTATGTGCGACTCAAACACGACGTATTAGCAGAAATTCATTACATTGTTATAAGCTGATAATACAAATTTTCCATAAATAAATAGGCATACGAAGTTTGGCGGTGTAATGGGTTAAAATGTGGTCTCAATCGCAAATTGGCTTACAGCCGTCCAAAGCAACATTTACAGATAAATTTGTTTAGTGGTTTACCATGAAATGTTTCTATACGTATCACTGACCTAACTAGATTCAGCATAATTTATGCCTAACCTTAGTTTCACGAAATTCTCACTCTTTGTCTCTGTCTGTCTCTATCTCTAGGGCCTATATCTCTGTCTCTTTTTCTTTCTGTCTCTGCGTCTGTCTTTATCTCTGTCTCTGTCTGTCTGTCTGTCTGTCTGTCTGTCTGTCTCTGTCTGTCTGTCTCTGTCTCTCTGTCTCTGTCTGTCTCTGTCTCTCTCCTCTCTCTCTCTCTCTCTCTCTCTCTCTAGCCTCTGTGGTACCAGGACTCGAATTTCAGGACAATTTTTTTCACACGACGCAGAAATTTGGAGATTACAAAGTATAGAGCTTTTAAACATTAAACATTCATAAAATTTATCTAGCGCGTTTCTATACATAATAATATACAGAACATAATTCCATTCCAAAGCAATTCCCATAAAATTATATACCTAACCAAGCGCTACAATTTCAGCATGTAATTGTTAGGCCTGTACTTTTTAGATTGTCCGCAACAAAATGGACGTCATACGATAAATGAATATTGGATTGGTGCTCGACGAGGGAATATTTCCGATTGCAGTTCACCGATTGAATGGACATCAAACAACGGAGCGACTTTTCCAATAGAATACATCAACTGGACTCCTGGAGAACCTAACTGTTGGGTGTCTGGAGAAGCATGTGCGTCCATAGACAAAAGACGTAACTTTAAATGGAATGATTTGACATGCACTTGGTATGCATGTCCTTTGTGTGAGGTTACGATTCATGTTTGATTTAAGAAAATTGTGAAATTCTTTTGAGGTTTATTTGAAACTCGTAACCAGATATATTTTGTGCTAAGATAATTAATCAATTAAACAATGTTCAGAGAATTTATTTGTATAATTTCAACTAGACCTGGCAGTAACTCAGATTAGTCAACCTGACTGACCTTACTTTACTCTAAACATTCATTCATTCATTCATTCATTCATTCATTCATTCATTCATTCATTCATTCATTCATTCATTCATTCATTCATTCATTCATTCATTCATTCATTCATTCATTCATTCATTCATTCATTCATTCATTCATTCATTAATAGCATTTATATAACGCTCCTTCAGGAAGATACTCAGGAGCGTTTCCCGGCCAAGCCACGACTAAAGAAAAAAGACTTGAGGGACTTGTAGAACCCTGTCGGATGGCTCACGAGATCGACTGGAAGTCGGTTATTCGAAATTAGATTACATCAACGGACTTTTGAAAAACTTAAACAACGTTTGACTTATAGAGACGAAGGGGTTAGGTAAACTGATAATCTTTTTGCAAAAGTCCATTATCGACGACCTATGTATCTATTTCAATCCTCACTTAGGTGAGGGGTTTATTTCCTTTTGCAGTAAATATTACTGTTATTTAGCAAGTAAAGGTTCCACATCACTTGGTGGGACTTAGGTGAGGGGTTTATTTCCTTTTGCAGGCTTTGGAGTCATTATGGACGCATCCCTGACACCGGAATGGAGCAAGCGCGTTGCAGGACTTGTCGCATGCTTTCCAGCTTATATTATCAGTATGATTTTATATTGCTTGTTGACAGAGGCACATGTTTGCAAACAATATGTCCGGGGTTGTTACATGGAGTTGAACCCGACCGCAGTTGGAGTTCCCAAGTCGACTCAAGTCCATTCCCAAATCACAAAATAATGATTGAAATAGTGAATATGGATCTGAAAGCGTCCGATGTAGGACACAGGACTAGTCCAAACTTCCTTAGACGTGTCTTTTTTGTTTTTAAGGCATGTGATTAACAGAGACTTTGTCATTTCGACTAATCCCTGTTTACAAATTATTGCATTTTAGTTGACAGGCACCAGCCAATCAGTTTGTTTGTTTTCGAAAGACTTATACACGGATTTGCTTTTAAAGACATAAAACAAGCAATGGAATATCTTTATTTGTAGACTAAATGTTAACTTTATAGGCAGTCTTGCGTAGGCCTTATGCTTACGAAGACATAATTATCATGTAGTGTACATGTATAGTTTATGCAGCATTGCTGAATATCTTAATGAAAGTAACCTTGACTTTCTTCGACTGTGCAATTAACGATACTTTGTAAACCTATATACCATTCTTGACAACAAATATAGAAGGTGCTTGGAAATGCTTTGTATACCGTGAGGTCGTTGTCGTCAAATCGACGCTTAAGCCTGGTAAAATGATGATGATGATGACGACGACGCATGCGGGCGCGACAATCCGCTACCCCTTCCCTAACCATACCCTCTCCCATCCGTCTTATTATAGGTTCAAGACAGAGCTAAGTGAGCCAATAAAAGTCAAAACAGTAGATATTCATCAGTTTAACGGTTTCAAATCTTATGATCTACACTCTACAGAGGGGCTCAGTGAAAAGAACTCTTTCTTCTACCAAATGATTATAAATAAAATTTATTCTTACAATCTGCTAATGTTAATTAATCTAAAGTGATCAGACAAACGAATAACTAATTCCATTTTTATAGACATAATATGCATATAATTATAGGCCTATATTCATATATATCCTACATATATATATACATATATATAAATTACACATATATATCTATATACAGCAGATCTTAAATTTTCAAAGCTACGCGTCTGTCCTTCCAGGGTTGTAAGCTATCCGTGCTCCGCTTCATGTTACAGGCCTGCTTTCATATGCTAATTGTTAATTAAGATAAAATACGGTTGGCAGGTAAGAGTATGGTTGATAGTAATTGATGCGTTTCATCGAGGACTGTCATTGGACATTTTTGTGTTTAAATAGCGGTACTCTTTCCACAATAGAGTTCGTTTTCTCAACGTAGGTGTCTGCAACTGTGTCTTCACCTTTCAGTACGCTTCAATACCATGACTCTTAGAATGTCGAAGTCTTTTTGCTCTGTTTTGCTATTGCTTGTAATATATTTCGGAAACATTTTATAATGAACAGAGAACCGTTGAAGGCTGCAGTAATGATGAACAAGACATAGCTAATGGCCTATCATGGATTTTTAATGACCTGCACAAGTCTTACAGCGATGCTTTGACCAAACAGATTCAATCAGTATTTCAGAATCTTTAAGTTCAAATCCCACGTCTGGAGAATTATAGCGTCAGATTATGAGCGACTCAACCGAGGAAGGGAGTGATGGAGAAAGGAGAATGGGAAAAGGGGAAATGGGCGGGAAAAGGAGGGAAGTGGAAGTAGAGGAGGATGGGAAGTGAGGGAAAAGGGGCGGAGAGTGCTGATTTTAAGTGGCCAGCCGGTGTTCGTTAAACCCTAAAGTCTTAGGATGCGCAAGCATCTAGGATCATCAATACCCGACCAACTGTCGGGTCGTCCATTAATTATGTCAACAAAATAGGGGAAGGAGGTTTGGAAAAGTTTGACAGTTGTTGACAAGGGGAAAGGGGGGTTCGGTACAAGTTGACGTCAAGAAAATCTTTCTCCAATAAATCAACACAGACCCTTCCAAATGGTAGCGAAAACATTAAGAAATGCTAAAAATGTATAAAGTGCTTAATGTTTAATACTACTAAAATGCTGGGAATAAACTAAAGTCATATATTTTGAAATTCGTGATTGCATTTTTTAGTGTAAATTTTTTTAAATGACTCTACATGTATTGAGCCATTTTGTTTCTTTTTTATAGGGGCGGGGGGTTCTGGGATTGTTGACATAATTTTTTAGGTGTCCGTCAATGTTTGACAGTTGTTGACAAGAGAGGGAGGGGTCAAAAACTGCCTAAAATTTGTTGACATAATTAATGGACGACCTCTGACGTTCAACATCTGTGAGTTACTTAAAATAGGGTATATTACGTTTTCTTTTTCGTACATACAACATAAGCTCGTACTGGTGCCTGAGCCTGGTCTTTCTCCACCGTTTAAGATGTAGGTGAAGTAAGAAGATTTAGCATGGAAATTGTGTTTGCACTTCTAAACTAAAACTGGTCCACTTAATTATTTCACCAATTCCAGCTCCTGGTACTTTATGTAGATGATTTCTATAAACATTACCAATAACAGGGTTATGAAATCGCAGATCCAGATGGCTTGTTTGAATATAATTATTATTGCAATGATGACGACGACGATGATGATGATGGTGGTGATGATGATGATGATGATGATGATGATGTCATGATGATAATGACGATGATGACGACTGCGGCGAAGAGGATGATGACGACGATTATACCCGCTGCACCCAGGTGCTGGAATAGCATTCCACCTTCAATACGAGCTGCACATACTATAAATTACTATGGAGTCATTCAAGTCCTGGCTCAAGACATACAGTATTAGTCTACTTTGGAAAAGCGTATCTCTGATTCAGTGTTGAACTTGTTAAAGCGCCCACGTAACGGCATGTGCCGTGTTACGGCGCTTTAGAAATGTTCGTAGTCCTTCATTCATACCCCCGACTTGAAAATTTAATGGAGACAAGTCGTTATTCTTTTGAAAGTCAGTCTAGTTAATTTTACGAGAGTGCTGCACAATTTTACGCTGAAGCAGGAAGTCATGGTTTTTAATAATTAAATAAAAATGGTCACTTTGATTGTCACGCGCAAAAGTAATCAGTCTCAGTAACGTGAAACGTCTTAAAACATCTATATTTTCCAGGCCATATCTCTTTCAAACACGGATGCAGTAGCGGATGTGATAATACTGAACACTGAGGAGCATATGAAAAATGATTATACAGATTACGTCATATTTCATAGGTCCAAAACTCGTTCAAATATTATCTGGTTTCAACGAATTGTGTAGGGCAAGGGAAGAAAGACAACAACGATCGTTCCTGCAATGTCTGCTTCGGCTTCGAGTATTTATGTGGTTTTAGACGATCGTTGGCGAAGGTGGACGACGATTATGTCCCGCGTATCTGAATAACAATTAGGCAGTCCATTCATTCAAAAGGCTTCCAGCGGCTCTGTACGGCCATGTTGGACTGTGGAGGAAACACGAAACCGAGGAAGACAAAGACTTGGATGGACAATGAAAAGGAGGTTCTGAAGGCGCGGTACATGGATATGAGTGATACCGTCGACAAAACCAGAGATAGAGCGATTTGGAGACGACATGACTTGAGAGGCTTCATCGTCGACACATTCCTGACGGAAGAGAGAGAAGAAGAAGTGCATTCATTCTATGCGTGGCACCTAGAGCCTTGACGTTGAGAAATTTCAGAGATATACATGTACATTGTTTTCTGTCCAAAGGTTTCTTCTCTCATTCTTATATAATAGCTCATTAAAAGAACAGCTTCCTCTGTACGCGAGTATTGCTCGAATAACTGTGAAACAGAGCCTTGATATTTGAATACATCAAGTGGTTTACTAGGTCTTTGAGCTAAGAGGTTAGTTGCCGCTCAATTTTTCCAGATAATAGGCCTAAATTAGTATTTAAGAAACAGACATAAATGATATACATGTATAATTGCATAACCACTTTACTAAAATCTTGGACCATCTCATGAGCGCTTTTCATTTTCAATATAGGCTTACCCTGGATAAAGCGTTCAATGTCTGCCAACATTAAAAATCAAATGATCGTATAGGTCCCATGCTGCGTGTGCAAGAAATGTCGCTGCAATAAGTAAGTAAGTAAGTATATTCTTTAGTTATCCAACTGCATAACCGCACTTTTGTTTACATGAAATTAAACAATTATAAAGCATTCTTGTTAAAAACATTTTTTCTCATTAAATTGTCAACTCGTGGGACAATTCGGTCATGCGGTCTGGGACGCAGGGAATAGGTGAGTGTCTTTACAGGATGGAGGAGCGGGTTCAGAACATGACCCCTAATTAAGGCCCCTTCATTAAGTAGCCTAACTTGTGATTTATAGGCTACATGTGTGCGTGGCTTTATGTGGTGGATCTGTTTTTAGACAACTGCTCTGTTGATGAAATAAAAGCAGCTGGCAGAGTAGAGATTTTTATAAGTAATTAAAGTGTTTAAAAGCACATGACTGCCATTGGAGGTCGTGTAGTGTATAAATACGCTGAACTACGGCACAACATTATTCAGGTTTTCAGTGTGTATTTTCTCGGGCAAACTGTCTGAAAATTGTTTCCTAACCTTTCAGGACCCTTTTAAGCCATAAATGATAATGGCAAAGTATTATAGCGTTGTTTGGCTTTTGCTTGCAATAAATCTCGACAACATTTTTGTTAAAGGGCAGAGTACCTTTGATGACTACTACAGAGATGAACAAGACATAGTGAATATTCTATCCAAGTTTGTTAAAGACCTCCACATACACAATAGCGATGCGTGGATTACCTTAACAAAGGGCTTTCAATCAGAATTGCAGAACTTTAAAGCTCAAATCTCACGTCTGGAGGATCGCATTGAACGTCATGACACATATATGAGCAACTCTATTGGAAATATCGAAAGCCAAGTTCAAGCCGCGAACAATGATATCAAAGCTGAGATATCGAGTCAGAAGGAACCCCGTGACACATATTTGAAGAATTCAGTTGAAGAAATCAAACGTCAAGTTGAAACAGCGAACAATGACATTAAAGCTCAAGTCTCACGTCTGGAGGATCGCATCGAACGTCACGACACTTATATGAAGAGCTCAATTGAAGAAATCTGGATATAAGAGCTCAAATATCACGTCTCGAGAATCGCGTGGAACGTCATGACATACATATTTAAAGAACTCAATTGAAGAAATCGAAAGCCAAACTGAAACAGCGAACAAAGATACAAAAGCTCAAATATCACGTCTGGAGGATCGCGTGGAACGTCATGACACACATTTGAACTACTCAATGGGAAAAATCGAAAGCCAAGTTGAAACAGCCAAAAGCGACACAAAAGCTCAAATCACACGTCTCGATAATCGCGTGGAACTTCATGACACACATTTGAACTACTCAGTTGGAGAAATAGAAAGCCAAGTTGAAACAGCGAAAAACGATACAAAAGCTCAAATATCACGTGTGGAAAATCGCCTCGAAAGTCACAACACATATATGAGCAACTCACTGCAAGAAAATAAAAGGGAAATGCAGACAAAAAATACAGAAATGAACATTGAACTTCAAAGGCTAGATCAAAAACTGTCCAGGTAAATTAATGTATCTTAACCTTCAGGCTACCAAGGTTTTTTTTTGCGACATCGGTTACCACCCCATTCGGATTTCGTGTTTGGTTTCACATATCATATCAAGTAATACAGCAATTGATTCAGAATTCATTTCTAAAAAAAATGGTATATTTAGTTGTAAATTATGTGAATGCACCTCGAAATTACATAATTTTTAACAACGGAACCGATCCATAATTAGCGATATTGTATATTATTGCGTACATCTTGTACTTGTTGGATAAACAAATATAAGATTACGTGTGTTTTGAAACTGATCTATGTATCCAAGAACATTATAAATATAATGAGGCTTCATTTGTAACAATAGCCTACAAACTAGTCCATAGTCTGTGTTAGGTGCAGCGAAATCTAAAGGCAACATGAAACAAGACTTTACGTTATTGTTCACGGCAGTCAAATATGTCGGTGGTCCTTGCAGTTATTGCAAGTCACTCCCGTTGTTTTGTGCGAATGCTTCCTGCAAAACAGGCTTCTCAGTGCTCTCACTTCATCTTCAGTATCTGTTTCAGCTAAATATAATATAAGTTCTAAATCTGTAGCTGTTGACAAACGTTTACGTAGAAATATCTGTTTACGTTGTGATGCTGCATTCAGCCATTTCACACAGATAACGCGTATTATTATTTATTTTGATTACTTCCAGTTTTCAAAAGACAAATAAGTAAGCAAACAAATGAAGCCCTGCATTCCCTCTAAAGAATGGTATAGGCCCTATTTGTTTCTCTTCCAGTAAGAATTATGAATACATTATAATTATAGTCGAAAAACTTAGGAGGGGTGGTATCCACCACCCTCCCTGGTAGCCTACCTCGGCGATATCGGGTATAATTTTTAATGGCGTGGGATACCACCATGATGTTTACCTCAAACTGTGCGCAAATGAACCTCCTACAGCTACCTAAAATGTCAAAATTATATTCCATATGGAACAAGTTTGGGATGCGAGAAAACGTGGGGGAGAGTGGGAACCACCCCTTTGGTAACCCGAAGGTTAAGTCTAATGATAATAAACTAATTAGAAACTTGAATTAATTAGAGACTCAATTTTGTGAGATCTTGCAAACGGCGATTTTGCTTTGCATGGCTTCAGAAGAGCAGAGCGCAACCATTTCAGTTAGCTCTAAGAAGCAAAAATCGGCATGAAGTGTTAGCGGCTTCAGTATTTTACCTCGACATCGAAGGTTTTCCTACTTCTAATCTTCTGACTGATAGTGTATGGTCAGTGCACGCATTTTAACCGAGCTCCTGGGGCGCAACTAGATCTGAAATTGCAAAAAATATCTCATCTCATGGATATTAATCAACTGAAAAAATGCATAGGCTAAGATATAATATTAGCCTATTATTAGGCCTAAGATATACGCAAAAATTACCTGAACAAATACAGGTGAATATCTTTCAATTGGTAAAACAACTCTCTGCTCCCGTAGGAGCATCGGGCAGTATTGTTTTAATCATCTATCACAACTTTGTAAAGGTGGCGGAGCGAAACCATGTGCTATATGTGGTAGAGGTATTAAGACACGGGTGATAGATTTCTGCATGGTTTGTGGTTATTACACTGCCAAACCAAAACTTATACGCGTGTTTCGAGAAGAGTGGAAAGGTCTATGATCAATCGTTGGTTCGGTTTTCACAAAGTCCATTGAAGTAATCTAATTTCCAATAGTCGACTGTAAGTCAACCTTATATCATTTTAGAGTCAAGATTGGCCGAACTAGTGCCTGCCAGGTCTAAATAACATAATGCAAAGTATCGTCTGAAAATTTGTATGATAGATTATAATCTTAGAAAAATGTATCTGGTTCCTAGTTTAAAATAAACGTCAACATAACAGACAATTTTCTTGTTAGGCGTAAATCGTAACCTCACACAGAGGACATGCAAACCAAGTGCACGCCAAATCGTTCCACGCAGTAAGACCGCGGTATATTATTTTGCTTATGGATACACATGCTTCAATTATATGAAAAGCACATTTTGGTTCTTCTCCAGTGCCCCAGTTGCTGTATTGTATGGGAAAAGTCGTTCCATTGTTTGTTTTCCATTCAAATGTTGAGTTGCAATCGGAAATATTCATTCGTTGAGCACCAATCCAAAATGCGTTTCCCAAATCCTGTCCATTTTGTTGTGTACAATCTAAAGAAGCATAACCATTACATGCTGAAACTGTAGTTTTTTTGCGAAGTACTAAACGGGAGTCGCTACCTTCATGTACCGACATCAGAGCCAAACCTTGTATATATAATGACTACTTCTCCGACTAATGCTTCTGTCCACGGTTATAACACTAGATCTCGGTTTAATCTTCGCTCTGCAATCTGTAAAACTAATGTTAGGCAATTCTCTGCTAGAATAGCTGGGCCAGACACTCTTCAATTTCTGTTACCTACTAATGGCACTTACGAAATGAAATCTGTTAATTACTGTATTCATACCTCTACATTGTGTTCACTGTTAATGGAATCGATTCCAATACATTTGATTACAATTATTTGAGAAGTGACTTAGTAAAATCGTTTTTTGTTGCTTTTTGTTGCGTTACGTTTTTGAACCATCAAAAACAGTGGGTGGACTCACTAAAAGTGATATAACTTTTTTTCTGTTTGAAACTTTTCGGTGAAATTTGGCCATTATACGTAGATATGAATTACCGTTAAGCATGTAAAACATGATTTAAAAATACTTACTTTTGGCCGAAATATTAGCAAAAATGTGTAGGGGGTTCCTTTTTTATGGCCCACCCTGTATGTGGACTTGCGTCGACAATTTTTAAATATGAAAAGATTTCAATATTTTTAATTTCTCACTTTCTTATTCACCAAACTTGCAAAAGATGAAATAATTGTCGTAGATTAATGTTACTTTCACTCATTCGCTCAGAAAATGTATATAGCGCCTCTTCAAGATATCTACTCAGAGTAGATATAGAGTTGAGTCTGCGCTAGCCTAATATGATGATAAGTGTCATTACGAACGAAAATTTTACATCAGTTAGCAACACAATGCACAGTAAGCTAGAGGAGTCACCACTGGCAGGCCAACGCATATGCGTGGAACCAACCGACGGATTCCCGTCGAAAGCTGAAGATGGCATGGATGTTCAGAGTCTGAGCCAAGTTGCGTCGATATAGTACGCCTAGAGCTGTCACAGGTGACAGCGTTCGCAAACACGGTGACGATGACGACGAGCAGTCCCTCACTGGTACATGTAGTAACTGTTGATGCACGTCAGACTAATCGTCGAGGCATCAAGGAATAATACGTAGAACAGGGATTCGTCGTGTGTCGGTCGGTAGATTGAAGCATCATAAGTGACTGAAGGTCGATATCACTCCAATGGCCCGAGTCGGTCGTCCTCGACCGAGACGAAAACACTCGGCTACAGGCGGTGTACACTGTACACGGTCCGTATGGCTGAGGCTCGACTGTACATCAGAAGGATGGGCCTGATGCAGTCACATGGGCCAGGCGAAATCCGAACAAAATATCCTCAAACGCACAAAATCCTTGGCAAGTCGACGAATAACTCCGGCACGCAAACCTAGCACCAGAAGACTCCAACACATCCGAAGTCATTGAGAAAATTCTGCGTTTAGATAAAATAATCCGTCAAAATGACGGAGAAGTCGATCCATGACCGTCATGGCCGATGACATGTGCAGACATCTGTTTACTAATAAAGTTGTGTTATTTGTTGATTAAAATTAAATTGTTTAAACAAGGTTTTTAATTTTAAAATGCAGTACAAGATGTAACGAGTCAAAATATTTTTTCCCGTTAATTCCGATTCTAATTTTTTTTTAAAAACGAATTTTTTCGTTTTTATTAAGTGTTTACTGTCTTTAACCCGTTTGCCGCCAATGTTGCGAAAACGCAACGCACTGTTTGAAAATTGAGAAAAAAATCAAGTCACGACAAACCCATAATTATGAAATCATTTTGTCTTACTTAGTGGATGTTTACCACGTCTGATGGTAGAAAATTTATATTCTGTGCTGCTGTCTCATTGTAGTACTTATGTAAGTATTTAACATTATTTGTTTACTGATAGTATGTCTCATTGTCTGGTGATACTCCAATGTGCGAAATTTTGATGTTGCGCTTTCGCAACTTCGGCGGAATGCGCTCTACACATTCCGACAACTAGTAACTCAGATAAACTTATGTCAGCTAACGATTAATTACCTACGACAATTTCAGTTTAGTGCTTCATAAACAATGTTGTACTCGGTGCTGCCACTCTTCACTGAAATGTGTGCATTGAATTTGCTTCATTCGAAAAAGACGATTGTAATTGTTACTGAACATTTGTATAGCGCCACTCAGATATTCAGAGGCGCTCCAGACCCAGGTCAGTCCTGTCTCTAACAAATAAGATGGTGTTCAAGTGTTTCCGAAACAGAGGTAGAGAAAGCTAAAGAGCTCAAGACGTAATTCATGTGGAAGGTGATTCCAACAAGAGGGGCCGACATATTATTAAGCAAGGCTTCTGGATTGAGCAGTTGTCCCACGCATGCGATGGACAGTCAGAAGGTCTCTGGCGGTCGATATCGACCTTGTAGTTATACCCTCATCCCAAGTTGATGAGAAAAGTTATAACGAAGATTTGAACGAAAATGAACTCACAACAACCGATGTGACGCCATAGGACGTTGCTGGGCAGGTGGAAGTCAATTGTACTGATGGGGCCACGTCAAACCAATGGTCACCGCCCACTGGGCATACCTCGCGTGAACCTAAATCGAGGACGACAAAGCCAGAGATGCTTGCAAAGTACAAGTGTTCCAAGCAGCAGAATGCCGAAAGGTCAGTCGAACCACTGCAGCCAGCTTAGTCGAAGGACACAGCACCAGAACTAGCAAGGAAGCCCAGAATATCTTCAAGGTCTTCCTAGGTCAGACGGACAGCTGAAGCTGAACGAATGCAAGTTCTGCGTTACCGGTAGAGTTCGTGAGTTTCACCATATCAGCTACGACCTGGAAAGTACTAAGTCTCTTGCCAAGAAGGAATGTGGGTCATATGACTGCCGATTTGACAGAACCCATCAAGTATTTGCAGTCAATTGGCTTGACAATGCTGTTGTGACTCTGACCAGCAACTTTCAATCACAAACAACTTCTCAGCGGGATAACTTCGGATAAGCCTTCGCAAACAAAATAGTTTTGAGTTTAGATTGGAAGGAGAGTACCGAGTCGGCCAATCTGATGACGGGTGAAAGACTGTTCCAGCATCCAGGACCAGCGGCTGAGAATGCTTGATCGCCGAAGCGCGTCCTCGTCCTCCGTACACGATGTTCGGTCTTCTCTGGCGATCTAAGTCGCAGCCCAGACAGGGTTGGACTGGCTTGCCAAAGCGGCCCGGGAAATTTGGCCATGGGCGGCCCACATTAGCGAACGCTTAAGGCGTGAAATCTTTCAGGATTAAATTAATCCGATAAGGGACAGTGCCGGCGCCAGGATTTAAGGTTTGGGGGGCTAAAGCTCCAAAACCTTCCCTTTTGTCCTCTCTTCCTTGTGATTTGCAGTGATTTCCCACTTTTTGGGGGGCTGAGCCGCAGTTAGGGGGCTTAGCCCCCCTGGCGCCGCCCTTGATAATTAGGGGGTCCGAGTGGTGTCCCACCCGCCATCGCCTTTTGCAACATTTGACATAAAATGAAGGACTTTTTAGTTATTAATGGGTCAAATGACATAAATATTGTTAAATGAATATTAAAAATAAAACAATAAGCACATACGTTTTAATTTTTATTTGTTGTAAATTCGTAATTATATTTGGAGCCAACTGTTGCATTATGTAATGCACTGTGCACAGTTTGGTTTATTTCAAAAACTTAGCATCATGATAGAATTAATTAGTATACACAACTTCACAATCACACAAACAGTTTTTTCATCGCATAACTAGCCTAGATAGTTGACGCCAAAACGTCAACTATTTGATCATTATTAGGATTTTAATTCTGAGAAGGTCCTTTTCACAAGCCATCAGCATGAAACTTCACTGACTTAGGAAATGTCCTACTCTGTTCAAACTGTATTTAAATTTCGATATTGACCTCTTACGTACAGGCAACTTGTGATGAGGATAATGTGAACACGAATTTGTAGGCCATCAAATTTGAATAAGCCAGACTATGCACATTGAATTTAAGGAGAACGTGGTAACAGCAAATAAGAATGAATTTTCTGCAAGATTTGCATTTATTTGTGTTGCTGTTGCTGTGTTCTGCTATTAAGACTGTTTCATTTTCTATATGTCTCATATTTCAGTGTCGAATAGCAAAATGTTTATCTGCTTCAAAACTGAGAGCAACAGTTCAATGTATTTGGCTTAATTCATTGATAGTGTATTGAATGAGATAACGAAGCTGTTTGTTCAAGCACTTTCAAAAACAATTGCGCTGTCAAAATGCATTATAAACTTGTCAAAGAATAATCCGGGAGAGTTTTTATTCTGTACCGGACATCATTATTAAACTAGAGTTAAGAAGTAGAACTAAAATATCAGAATATGTTTTAAATCATATTTTTTCTCTTCTGGAACCGCCCACCGGCCACCGGCCCACCGGGAATCTCCCGGTGTCCCGGCGGCCCAGTCCAAGCCTGAGCCCAGACGCGGAGGAATGAGTATCTGCGCAATTATAGTCGTGCAAATACTAAGGCGCCGGCGCGGAGCAATCTGTTACAGCGGTCCACTTGAAAAATTACTAAAGCAGCAACGGCTGCTCTAGCGGCCTCGAAAGGCAAGGACTTGATACAGCTCCTGATGAAACGGAGCTGACGGCAGCAACAGCCGACCGTCCACGGAAACGTGGAGCCTCATGGACAATCGGACTCCAGCAGGACGCCGAGATCACGCACCGATGTCGAAGGCGGGATTGAAATCCCGCAGATGTTCAGCGCACCGGTGTCGAGGTGGAGGCACCGTCTGCTGGTTGCGCACCACAGAAAGTCTGTCTTCTCGGGGTTTAGCTGCAGTCTGTTTGATCGCATCCATTCGGCGATCCGCTCAATACCAGGCTCCATTCGCTGTCGCTGTTGTGCAACCCTTGATGGAGGTCCTGACGTGTAGAGCTGCGTGTCGTCAGCATAGAAGTGCGATGACAGGCCGAGTCTCGTAGCAAGCTCTCCCACGTCGGCAGTGTAGAGTAGAAACAGCAGGTGTCCCAGGACGGCATTATACCACCACCGAAGGCAATGCATTTGTGAGGTACTTATAGAACACTGTAGCAAGTATCCAGTTACATACATACATATATACATGCATGAATGCATACATACATACTTATATACATACACACATATATACATACACACATACATACATTCTTACATACATACATACAATCATGTACATACATACATACATAAATGCATACATACATACATGCATGCATTAGTTTATTAAAAGGGTTGATTTTCTGATAATACGACGTTTAGGAGCCGTGCATGAGAAAAAGGAAGAGCATTATTTTGTTAAAACACGTGGTTTGGAGGAGCAAGTATATATCCGAAGCTAGCCAGACAGTGAATGAAGCGCATTCGATTGAGCGTAAGTTGTAACGACAGTTATTGCGGTCCAAGATATCGACTGGTTCACTAACCATAATAAGCATAATCCACCACCACGGGTTTTTGAAGATGTAAGAGTGATGCTTGAAATTGACTCGATATGCAGAGAATAACATCGTGTAAATATTTTATAAATAAATAATTAAGTAAATAAATAAATAGAGTATTATACCATGATTCTGAAGTATCTCTGTAGTAATCTGTGTTTCTCGACTGTTGATAATAACTGCCAGGTGCGCGTTTGTATGCAATCGCCTGCATCTTTGTTGAGCTGTGTTCCAGTTTACTCTGGCCTCGAGAACGGCGTAGCATTTCGAATGTCCAGCAACACCATAGTTGAAGCCGGTTGGACAACGGCGACTGAAATAGAAACAAAATCACGAGGCTGTTGTTACATTTATTTCAGAACCTTTTGCCCGAAATCAGCTAGAATTTCTCTATAAATGACGTCGCACTATTTAAGGCACAATATTGACCCCACCCCTTCTCGTCACAGTTTAGGCATTAGTAACTAAGCAGTTCACTGTACATAATCACATATCGTCACATAAGTCTAGTCTTAAATAAGTCTCTGGACGTGACGTCATTTATAGACAGCCCCAATTTTATAACTTAAAGCCGCTCTTACACTGCAGCAACAATTTTGCATAACGCCCCTTCAGGGTTGCCTACTCGGGAGCTGTGTAGCTGATGTCCTGTGCTTAAATATTCGTAGTACTTCATAAATTTACAAAATAGGATACTCATAATTTATGAGGAGTTACTATAAAGAGTAGCGAGGAGGAATACAATCGCAAAGTTCGGCTGAAGCACAAGAACTAGAGACCCACAGGAAGATTTTGTTCAACTGACTTTCCCTAACCCGAACCACAAACTTTCTACATCTCAACTGCGCACTGCAGTAGCCTAGGCTTGATACGCATTATGTCAACCGACGATGGAGGGCATTTAAAATGTAACAATTCATGTTTTAAGTTTCTGTTTATAGGTTTATATTATATTACATTATATTAGATTAAAATATATTATATTATGTTATTATTATTATTTCATAACATATGTTATGAAATATCATAATTTTTTATTATATCATGTAATATTATATTATATTATATTATATTATATTATATTATATTATATTATACTATATTATATTATATTATATTATATTATATTATATTATATTATATTATATTATATTATATTATATTATATTATATTATATTATATTATATTATATTATATTATATTATATTATATTATATTATATTATATATATTATATTATATTATATTATATTATATTATATTATATTATATTATATTATATTATATTATATTATATACATTTTTAACCCGGCTTCGTCCAGGTTTTCCCCAGGCGTAATTTTTAACGGCTGCAAATGAAGGCTACTTTCTTACTTACTATCTTTGCTGACGGACTTCAAATATTTAAAACCTCCATATATCTGAATGGAAAAGATATTTAGAGGTGAAAATAGTTGCTATGCCCGTGTACTACACGGGTTATCTCTACCTTATATAGGCATATTATTTGTTCCCCGGGCTAAATATTTATAATAGACGAAGTTCGGGCGCATTTCGAATTTTAAAATGCCAATATATCGGCATTTAAAATAAATTGCGAGCTTGAAGTAGCCGTGTTCTACCTTATAATATAGGCGCATTATTTGTTCCCCTGGCTAAATATAATAGACGAAGCTCGGCCGTTCATCTATTACCTCGTTGAGCTCGTTCTTTTATTCTAGAGTTTTAGTGTTCCACCAAGCGCTCGAAATCTTTCGAGGCGAAGTCGTTGTCTTACGACGAATGCACCTGATTTGCATATTTAGGCCCGCGTTACGTCAGACAAATGGCCGCCGTTATTGATATTACCTCGTACAATTTAATCATTTCGAAATTTAAAATGTCCATATATCGGCATTTAAAGTAAACTGCGAGCTGAAAATAGTCGCGTCGACCTACAAAATGTTATTAAAATGTTTTGTAAAATTTTAATAACGCTACACCATAACGTTTCGGAGCCTTTAGCTTGGTCACGGAAGGACAAATTTTCAGCTTTATATATAGGATTATATTATATAATATTATATTATATTATATTATATTATATTATATTATATTATAGTATATTATATTATATTTTATTATATTATATTATATTTTATTGTATTATATTATATTATATTATATTATATTATATTATATTATATTATATTATATTATGTTATGTTATGTTATGTTATGTTATGTTATATTATATTATATTATATTAATTATATTATATTATATTATTATATTATATTATATTATATTATATTATATTATATTATATTAATTATATTATATTATATTATATTATATTATATTATATTATATTATATTATATTATATTATATTATATTATATTATATTATATTATATTATATTATATTATATTATATTATATTATATTAATTATATTATATTATATTATATTATATTATATTATTATTTTGTTATATTATATTATATTATATTATATTATATTATATTATATTATATTATATTATATTATATTATATTATATTATATTATATTATATTATATTATATTATATTATATTATATATTATATTATATTATATTATATTATAGTATATTAATTTATATTAAATTCTATTCTACTAACACCGGGTCTACCACGGCATAGTCGCTCAACCTTCACTACATCTCCACAGATCCTTGTTATATCCCCTCCACCTTAACAAACTGTTACGCAGGTCCATGTTACTAATTTTGATCTTTATGAAGTTTACAGAGCGCTTGCAACTGTCAAAGGCAATTCCACCGGCCTTGATGATCTGCCAACCATGGCGCATCTCTTTGCTCAACCTGTCGCTGATCTGTTTACATGTTCCCTTACCAATTCTAATGTCCCTGCCTACAGTGTACAGTGGCGTCTTATCATGATCACTCCTGTACTCAAGACTGCTCGCCCTCTCAAAGAATCTGACTTTAGACCTATATCCATCACTACCATCCTCTCGCGCATTTTGGAAAAATCGTCGTACGTAAGTACTTTTAACCATCTATCACTCAACCCAGCACGAACCGGATCTTTACGGACCAATTTGCCTTTCGCCCGTCCTGGTCCACTTCCGCTGCTCTGACCTATATAACACGAGGTGGGTGTCACGATTTACGATCGAGTTGGCTTTGAAGCACACATTGACAAAATTTGCTGTAATGCAAGGCAATCCATGTTCGCTCTTCGTGTTTTAGTCGCCCACGACTGTTTTAGTCGTCAACGACTGTTTGATACTGTTCGATCTACTACCCTAGCACGGCTACTATTCGTCTCTCCCGTTTGGTGGGGATTCGCTACCGCCTTAATGGTCTTCTTTTGAAGAACACAGCTCTAGAGCTGACTGCTCTTTTCCACTCAGCTCTATTAAACCCATGTCACGTCCTTCACAACCTACTCCCTCCGCGTAAGGTCACTCTACACAACATGCCATCCAGGTCATTTGACCTTGCCCTACTTAGAGTTAATGCCATTGCCAAGAGAACTTTTATTAGTCGAATGCTATACGACTTTTAAGTTGTTTTTTTATGCCTTTTGTAAGTTGTTGTGTGTTTGCTGGTAGTCTAATAAAGAATATTCTTACTTATTTACGTCAGCCTGTGGCCGAGCAACGTTAGCCTTTGGCTGAGCCCAATCTCGACATGGGTTAACTGTGGCTTATGTAAGATCTCTCCGAGACGAAGAAAACGAGCGTAGGAGCAAAGGGATGGATATATAGTGTTCAGCACGAGTGCAAGGCGAAGTCTAGAGATCGTCGTCGCTGTCAAGTCAACCAGCCTCGTCAACTTGTTGCTCGGTCGCTGAACAAGGAACTGTGAGAACTTTCACAGTTGTGGAACATTCCGAGGAACGCCTTGGGCAGTTTTCGAACTCGGTGGCAGCAAACGCGTTCTGAGGAGTTATCCGTCGAATGCTGTAGATTTGTTCCTCGGTCAGTGATCGGACTCGACGGCAACAAGCATTCGTTTTGTGGTTGATAAGAATAAGGTTCGTTGTCCAGAAGTTGTTGTTCTGTTACCTGCTATAACACGAGTTGCGGGCCCCACTGATCGAGGGTTTTTCTATCGCTATCCTGGTAGGCTATCCTACTCCCCAGAGGAAAAGCTACAATATGTTATATTTTTATAATATTATAGCTCGATTTCAAAAATAGTATCTCTCTCTCTCTCTCTCTCTCTCTCTCTCTCTCTCTCTGCTGTCTCTCTGTCTCTCTGTCTGTCTCTCTCTGTCTCTCTCTGTCTGTCTGTCTCTGTCTGTCTGTCTGTCTGTCTCTCTCTCTCGGTATACCCGTAGTGATAACGTCGTGATGTACCATGTTCTACCGGACTATATCCAGCCTAAAGTTCCAATATGACATTTATGCTTCCAATATCATGAACATATTGGCAAACACTTAAACACTTATCAGTTTTTGGGTCTCACTGCCCTTTTACTTCAGTCATAGAAATAGCCGTTCCATATCATCTTATCCTATAGCGTCCAATCTGCTCAAGAAGGGTTTAGGATGAATCATTTCCTTATGGGAGGCAATTCTGTAAAGATTTGCTTGGCCTCCGCAATTCTGGCTCTTCCGCCACCGTTCGAGAAATGGCACTTTCTAAGACCAGAGATAATTCCTTTATTGGTTATAATCTTTCGATTCTTCTCTGACGTCTTTGCTTTCCCTTCACCGCCATTCACTATGAATCTTAGATGTCCATCGGAAGACAAATTATTCAGACTATTCGACTGTTGAGACAAGTCCTTGCTGCTTACGAAGCGAAGTGACTTTCCCTTTCCCATTCACATATGCAATCCTGTAAGCTATGTAATGTAATGTAATGTAATGTAAATCTTCGAAAATTTCTCAGCGCCCACAAAAGCCACGTCAGGGAGACCAGCTTATTCACCGGCGCTATATCAAATCAAGTCCGCAATAGCCAAACTCCTCTGTTCGTTTCGGTGCAAGGTCAAAATCCCGGAAGGTCAAGCCGAGGAGACAGCATGGTGCTACGGTGGCAATCGAGGATAGACCAAAAGACGAAGATCGCAAATTACGGGAACGTAGGGGAAACATGTGTAATTTGCACCCCTAACGCATTTTTGCTTTTAAAAGGTTCAAAGAATTGGCGGAATGTCAAGCAAATTTAGCGCTAACATACATGAGGACTAGGGTGGTTCATGGTCACATGGTAAAAAAATGAAGTTCAAGCTAGCGTCCAAGATACCCCCTCAGTTTTTTACACCTGTTAATAGTATCATTCTGGCAAAATTTCAGCTTCCTACTCCAATTGGAAGACGGTGCTCACGGACCCTCCCTCTGTACCCCCTTTACCATATATAAAGTGCGATCGGTTAGAAAATACGCAAAACGTCTTGAACACTTAAATTATGATAAGATTATTAATTTACCAATATACACAGACAGTATTTATATCATGTTAGCAATATCATTTGCTGCAAGGAAACATATACATGTAAACAATCAACAACTCTAAAATGATGTCCCAAGAAGTATGTGTCACAGAACTTCATTTCTTCAGCAATGCATGTATAGAAGAATTCTTCGTAGTATCAGTGGGAACAGCCGTTCTGTTAGCCTCAAAAACTTGCAGGAGAAAGGCAACAACTTTTCTCATCATGTGGAGGAGGCTGCTGAATTCTTCAAAGACACCGTGTTCGACTGACACGCAATGCTCCGATCCATTTCTTTCCATGTTGAATGTTGATATTCTGCGTTCTAACGCCTGGTGTGCGTTCTCACGTCTGGTGGAAGGGTGAGAAATGAAACACCTACTTCAGGCACGGGAGTGGCTTTGCTTTTTGTAACAAAATTGCTCTTTGTAGCAGAATCTCTTAAGCTTGCTACCTCATGAAGTCTGTTTGCCCTACCTCTCACAATCCGTTCACTGGACTCATTGGACAATCTGCACAATCTTCCGCCATTTCCTTCCAGCCTCATTGTTGAGGCAGGTGATGGTGGATTCACGGAAATTTTCTGTTTCAGAATTTGGCTCCAGACTTTGCAATTTGTCATATGTCGCATTTCCCAAGCAGCCTTAAAACTCTTGAATACTGGTATGTTTAGATAACTTAAAGGCTCAAAGTGAAATCCATAGGTAAGATCAGTTCCATGAAAGGGTGACATCAAGCCAATCGCAGGAGCTCTCGACCAATTATATTTTTCAGAAGAACACATGCTCCATTCAAGCGACCAGTGTTCACAGAAGTAGTGTCAAAGCTCATGACTTGAACTTTTTCAGTCAACTTCCATGCTTCCAGCAGATCATAAATAGACTTGGCTTCATTAAATCCTCTTCCAGAGGCCAACTTTAGAATTCCTAGCAGGTTATCTTTGTCACCTTCAGAAACCAGCACTGATAAGCGGTTAAGTGCTTTAAAAAATCTCGGAAAGCAGTTTACCAACCCTGTTAACCACCAAGGGACAATCTGGTATAGATTCGCCTATTACGGAATCAGCATGTTCATTTTTAGCTTTGTATGTATGTATGTATGTATGTATGTATGTATGTATGTATGTATGTATGTATGTATGTATGTATGTATGTATGTATGTATGTATGTATGTATGTATGTATTTATGTATGTATTTATGTATATATATATAATATCTGTACATATATACATATATTGTTTGTATGTATATATCAATGTATGAAATGCTGCAGAATGCAGATGAAATGCAATCAAAGATATGAATTCTGAAATTATGTGTTTCATAAACTACTGTTTTGCAACACATACTTCCAGAATTCATATCTTTGATTGCATTTCATCTGCATTCTGCAGCATTTCATACATTGATATATACATACATAGTTTCATAAACTACTGTTTATGAAACACATAATTCCAGAATTCATATCTTTGATTGCATTTCATCTGCATTCTGCAGCATTTCATACATTGATATATACATACAAACAATATATGTATATATGTACAAAGATATATATATATACATAAATACATACATAAATACATACATACATACATACATACATACATACATACATACATACATACATACACACATACAAAGCTAAAAATGAACATGCTGATTCCGTAATAGGCGAATCTATACAAGATTGTCCCTTGGTGGTTAACAGGGTTGGTAAACTGTTTGTGCATATAATTATCAACGAAAATAAATTTCAGTACAATGTCTGGTAATGAACAGGAAGTAGACAGCAAAATCTGTAATAAGAACTGTCCAATGAGTCCTAAATATAAAAGTTAGTAAGAGAACATAACTGCATAATTCCATAAGAAAGTTACCAAGATGATCACAATTTGTAACACATTTTGCTTTCACATGACGATTACAATGGTGTTAGTTTATGTCACTGAGCACCGTCTTCCAGTTGGAGTAGGAAGCTGAAATTTTGCCAGGATAATACAAAATAAACAAGTGTATAAAATGTAGGGGTATCTTGGCCCCATGCTTGACTTTT
This sequence comes from Aporrectodea caliginosa, assembly GCA_020284085.1. Classification (NCBI taxonomy): domain Eukaryota; kingdom Metazoa; phylum Annelida; class Clitellata; order Crassiclitellata; family Lumbricidae; genus Aporrectodea; species Aporrectodea caliginosa. The sequence goes on from JACEVL010000698.1 coordinate 76,069, forward strand.
ATGTGTCTGGACCACCCTAATGAGGACCCTAGAACAATATGTAATGATACAATAATTGTAGGTCTTATAGAAAACGTAGAAATTTGAAAATTATAATTTAAAAAACTGGTCCAGTAGCCTATACACGAGTGTCGTGTAAATTGAAACGGTAAATATATTAAGTTTAAAACTGGTCCAATATACACGAGTGTCGTGTAAATTGAGCCAGTATAGATAATTTTACACGACATCAAGTGGTCCAATTTCAACATATTCCATGTGGTCCATTTTACACGAATGTGAGTAGCATGCAAATATTCGACCTAGAGGTATGTGACTCGAGAATTGCAAAGGCCAACGCTGACCAATAATAAGACTTTATATTGCACTTTCACTTGCCTATATCGATTTAGCTACATATTTTGAGAATTACGCATAGCTAGCATGAAACAGATACGGCTTCAGTACATCAAGCTACACAATTTCACGTAAAAATTAATATAAAAAACGAAAACTCTTATTGTCATCTCCCCTAAAACACACATAAATAAAGTAACTGCGCACGCGCTCGTGGCTTCCGCTGGTTCCCTACTGCTTTGGTTTCGCTATACTAGGAGTGTTTCAATTTACACGCTAGTCCAAAATACATAATGGTTCCCCGCACGGATATATACCGTGGTTGACAGTGGCGGGTGTGCTCGTTGTAAAGGATTTATAAGGTCATACAGGTCAGACTAAATCTTATTCTGAATTCAACAGGAAGCCAGTGAAGCTGACTGCAGTGGCGTCACCAGAGGTGCGAGGGGTGCGGGCCGCACCAGATGAAACCTTCAGAGTGGTGACACAAATATTACAAAATGACTGACTAAAAAATGTTGTCTAACAATTTTTATTTTTAAATTAACAAGAAACTTAGAACATACAACAACAACAACAGCAACATTTTCTATAAGCCCTGCTAACGTGTAAACTTATTGTAACAATCATAGGCGCAACCACCCTATGGGACCCGTGGGACGCGTCCACCCCCCAACTTTCGAACAGCTTGGGACCGTCCCCCCAACTTTTGAAAGTTTTGAGGCAAACAAGAGCCCAAAATGTACTCCATTTGGTATCAAATGCTCAAAATTGCGTCGGCTTCTGGGGCCCCAGACCCCGATAGGGGAAGTTACGACGCTCCCCATGCCCCTATAGTCGTTATAATATAGAGGCTTCTTGCCTTCCGCGATCTCTCCCTCTGTACCATTAATGCCAGCCAGGATAGTACAAGGCTCTGACCTTGGACCTACTGATTTTGTCATAGCCATTTCCAGCCTTAAACCTAAATACAGTGAAAACCGTCTCACTAACAATGCCGACGATAGCTACATGCTGGGTCCCTGCTTCCTGCATTGACAGCACTCTTTCTGAACTTGACCATATCTCTAAGTGGGCATCCATCCATTAGGAATCTTAAATTAAACCATGCTAAGACCAGAGAAATGGTTGTCAGACGACCGAGGTCCAAACCTATTGCCCTCCCTCCTCTCATCCCTGGCATCGACCGGGTCCAGGAGTCTGCAGGAGATGGTTATTTTGGGTGTCACAATCTCTCATCGGATTGGCTTTGGGGCACACATTGACAAAATATGCAGCAACTCCCGACAATCCATGTTTGCGCTGTATACGTGTTTTGGTCGCCCACGGTTCCACGGTCAACGTCTCTTTGACGTTGTTAGAGCTACTAGCCTACTACCCTCGCACGGCAACCTTATGCCTCCCTGTTTGGTGGAGATTTGCCGCCGTAGGGGAACGTAAACGCCTTAACGGTATTCTAAGAAAATTGACCCGTTCAGGCTTCCTCCCTGCCGATTTTCCTAGTTTTGACAAACACTGTTCTACAGCTAATTCTCTACACTTTTCCGTTCAATTCTTCTGAAACCCTTGTGGCCTTGTCACGTCCAGTTCATTCATATAATAAAGTCACATTTTTCACAGATCTAGATGTATGGTTTAGGTAATTTTATATCGAAATCATCGGTGAAAAATTTGAAGTAAATTAAAGCCCAAAATGTACTCCATTTGGCATCATATGCTCAAAATTGCGTCGGCTTATAATAAAGTCACATTTTTCACAGATCTAGATGGTTTAGGTACTTTTATATCGAAATCATCGGTGAAACATTTGAGGTAAATTAAAGCCCAAAATGTACTCCATTTGGCATCATATGCTCAAAATTGTGTCTGGCCTGGGGCTCCGCCTCAGACCCCCGATGGGGAGCTTACGACGCTCCCCCATACCCCTAGTCGATAGGGGCTTCTTGCCTTCGGCAATCGCAGCTTCGCGCCTTCGGCGCTCGCAATTCCACCCCCCCACTCAGACATTCTGGCAGGTCCCCAACTTCTGGACCGTGGTTGCGCCCTGGTAACAATTTGCCTAAAGCTGAAACTCTAAGCCAATTTACGTTTTTAACCATTTAGTGCCCTCTGTTCAGGTCCGTTATTAGGGCTATTACCCAATTACAATAACGCTTTAAACCGTGTGGTTTTGTAGCTTTCGTCTGCACGTAGGCTACAACAAGCATGGGTGTTTTTTTCACTGTTTTTTTTGGCATTTTTATAATCGCTGATTTCGTCCTATATTCTGATATGTTAGCTGCAATATTATGATAATTATTTTTTGTAAACTATACCAATAACGTTTTTGTTAATGAAGTAGTAAGTAAAGGAAAAGAAGCAGAAAAATAAAAAGTTACAGTTAGGCTACTAACAATGTTAATGTTGTCACTAATAGTGAAGACGTGTTGATATTTAGCACAATGTAGAAAGGTTTCAAAACAATTTTGTAGCGTATTTATTCCTGTTTTTTTATATTTTTTATGAGTACATTTCCATAAAGTAATATATTTTAATTGCTAGCCTTATTGTATAAAATTTGCCAATTGACATCACTGTACATGTATATATATTATCTAATTTTCTATATTCTTTCACATTACTTTATAATGAGGCCTGTATAGGGCCTAAGCTGCACGCACTTTTATTGACCTCCATTGTTCAAGCTTTATTAATATTTACTAACCCTGACCTCCTGCTTACGCAAACCCACGATCCGACGTTCATCGATCACAATGCCAAACATACCCAACTCCAACTCATGCCCACTAATAGGCCCACCAATACATCCCCGTCATGCAGAAATGAAATCAATGACTCACGCCAAACAATTTGCACAAAAATCTCTGCTTCTTCCATCTCTGCACGGCTACGGCAAGTCATGCAGTTGCCTACACGAAATTATAAGACAACTCAAAAAAGGAAGGCAGGGAAAACCGCAACAATAGTACATTAACTTCGCTTTCACACTGTACTGGGCTTACGATAAACTAAACGTTCATATGTATGTAAAAGAATATGTCGATGCCGGTTCTTGCCAATTCTCAGGCAAATACATCCCACTGCAACAATAAGATGGAGGATAACTAGCTAAGTAATTAAGTAAGTATGTAAGTAGTTTATTCACTACCAAACAAAGCAAAATGACAATACACATATTATACAAACTGAGTGGTGGGCTACCGGCGAAGTCTCATAGGACTCATCTCGCCCGTGACCCTAACGTGACCCAATAAATATTTTGTGAACTTTAAGCCAACCAGAAAGATGTCGAGACCGAGTGCCTTGTGGGTTAAGCTGGTCTCCAGTACCCCTATCCGCATGTTAGCGTGAAACCCGTATTGGACCATTTCCAGATTTTAAAGCTACATATTAGAATGATCGTAATCGTAGTCGTGCTTGTGACCTGATCCAGGATTTAAAGGAATTATTCAATGCCAGCAGACACGCATCCAGACTGTAGATTGACAGCTGCAGTTGTTTGTGACGGCAACTAAGGGTGGCCAACTTTGGAATTTGCCAATCCAGAACGCCCGCATAGTCACTCGATACGCCATTACCAAATTACACTGTCCTCATCGCTGTATGTAACGCATATTATAATTAGAGTCACGCTAAACACGGCAAGTCTCGTTGCTGTGCCATATCACACAGGATAGATTACTAATCTAACTACACTCTATATTCTATAATTATATGGCCACTGTGTAAAACTTATTTACGGCCGGTTGTTCGAGTTTAGTGTGTGAACACAATTTAGACCAACAAGTGGATCATTATTTACATCAAGTTCTGGGACAATTTTGGATCAATCCGTGACACGGGACGCACAAGGCGGATCCGGGACTGTCCACGCGAATTCGGAACGGTTGGCAGCCCTGGATTTACAAGAAATATTCAAGCTTCACAAACACTCATGCTCACGACACACCTACACACACACACACACACACACACACACACACACACACACACACACACACACACACACACACACACACACACACACACACACACACACACACACACACACACACACACACACACACCAACAACAACAGCAACACATACAGTCCTACACACACACATTCCAACAATTCTTCTGATTCCTTGACCATTTCTGTGACTATTACCATTAGTTTGCATTTATGTTGATAGTATGCATTTGTTTCGCATTTTTAAAGATTCACAACTTACTCACTTAGGCCTACAGCCCAATTACAGTTTGGTATTTAACCTTCTTCTTTCTTTTTCGATTAACCCTCGGCTACCAGGGGGCGGGGTGGTTGCCACCACCCCTTAGGTTTTTTTTCATCTCAAACTTTTTCCGTATGGAATAAAAATTTGACCTTTTAGGTAGCTGTAGGGGGTTCATTTACACACGTTTTGAGGTCAAATGTGAGATGATATCTCACACCGTTCAAAAGTTATACCCAATATACCGGAGGTACCAGGGGAGGATACCACCCCCTAGATTTTCAACTATATCTTATCCGTCATTTAATATTAAGAGACACAAATTATACCATTCTATAGAGGGAATGTGGGGCTACATTTCTGTGGTCACTGAGTTGACCTGAGACAACCGGAAGTGCTCAAAATAAATAATAATACGCGTAATATGCGTGAAAATGGCTGAATGGAAGCACTCCCCCTTAGTTTTTTGTCTGTAGCGTATTCATTTGTCTTCCTGAAAGAGAAACAAAGATACCATTCTTTAGAGGGAATGAAGGGCTTCATTTGCATACCTACATCTACGTCTTTTGAATACCGGAAGTGATCAAAATAAATAATAATACGCGTAATCTGTGTGAAATGGCTGAATACAGCATTACAACGTAAACCGATATATATGTATGGATATATAATTAATATATGTATGGATGTACATTTATGCTATATAAACATGTGTAGGGATGATTATGTGTATCTTTTATACATAGATTAGTTTCAAAACACACATAATTTTATATTTGTTTATCCAAAAAGTACAAAATGTACGCAATAATATAAAATATTGCTAATTAATGGGTTCCGTTGTTAAAAGTGATGTAATTTCGAGGTGCATTAACATAATGTACAACTAAATATACCATTCTGTGCAGAAATGAATGCTGAATCCATTGCTATATTACAAGTTATGATATGTGAAACCAAACACGAAATCCAGGGGGTGGTAACCACCCCCTTGGTAGCCGATGTCACAAAAAGCTTGGTAGCCCTAGGGTTAAAGCACTGGCGGAAGTGTATAGTGCTTCAACTTGAGTGGTTGCTCTGTATTGATTTAATGATTAAACACATCAACTACTTTTACTAAGTAAGCTAGATCTAACGTGGCAAGTTGTGTGTCCGGTACCGGTACTCGTGCTCAAGTACTTCACAACTGTAAACCGCATTCATATAGGCCTATGACTGTAATCTGACGACGTTCGGCCTGAAGTACACAGGAAAATTTGGCACACGCTAATTCCGACACAAATTCAGATTGTAATAAGATTGTCCACGAACAGAACATAGATGATTATCCTGATAATCAAACTGACAGAGTAAATGCATTTTCGTCGAAAGAATATTTTCAATTGCAACTCACAGTTTGAATGGATATCAAACAGCAGGAACGACTGTTCCCATACAATAATGTGGCTGCTGGTTTACTCAAGAACGTAACTGTGGGTACCATAGTGAAACACGTGCTTTCGTGCATACATAAATCAATAGAAAGACTTTAGGTGGAATGATTTGCTGTGCAAATGGTCTGTATGTCCTTTGTATAAAGTCACGGTGCATACTTGATTTCAGAAATTGACGGCGATTTTAAGTTTATTTTAAACTCATGATCAGATACAAAATAGTCTATGCTAAGGTAATCATTCGTGACATGGTTCAGACAATGTAATTCTATAATGCCAAGTAAACCTGTCAGTCCCTGGATCAGCCAATATGACCCCACTGGACTCTATACGATAGTGAGTTCAGGTTAACAACTCTAAACAAACTGGCTTATTGAAAACTCAAGAGTCGACTTAAATCGATAGGTTAGCAACCAGAACACTAGTATTAACAGCATAGCAGCAGTGTTTTCAAATGAACTACTTACAAAGTACTATCATGGCGCCATAGAAGAGATACATGAAGATACATAAATAGTTTGCCAACCACATTACATGCCAATCTCCCTTTGTATTAGCGATATGTGTGTTTCATCACTCGACACAGTCACTGTGTTTGTCATGTCAGATGAAGCTATTTCCGTTGCCGGCCGAAGCGATCTGTCTTTTCGACAGGGCCCTGGCCCATGGTTCCTGGGTAGGGGGCCTAGGGGCCATTTCGGTCGTCTCTGCCAGATGGTTGTGCAATCGTATTTTTGAGGTCTGGATGTACCACATGACCAACCCATGCTCCGGAAATCTATATAAACCTGGGGATAATAAATTACGTCATTCGGGAGTGAAACCATGTTCCTATCCGAATAGTTGTGTGCCTGGTGATCGTTTACTGTGAATTGAAATATGAGAGTTAATTCTTATTCTTATGTTCATTATTAGTTAATTATTGTTTTCATTTATCTGTCACTGGAATTCATTTCGTACATTAAACTGATTCTATATTTGATCGAGTAGCCTAGTTCACTTCCTCTAAGAACTAGTTCCCTAGGTTAAGTGTTTTAAGACTCTCGAGTTATTCTCGTAGAGGTCTCTTGATAATAGCAATATACATGTAGAAGCTCATTATAGTACTACAAATAACTGAGCAAGATGCAGATCATGCGACCGTCAGTGTGACAAATAATAAAAAATCTTTATCAATATGAAACCGAAAGAGAGTGATAACTGTTTCACAAATTTGTAGGTCTCGTTAATAGTTGCGTCTAACGAGGATGTTTGCAAATTGGATCGGGAAGAAAGGGGTAATCCAACTTCGGTATGGAGATGAGGTCATACGTAGTGCCTGCGTTCGCATCCATATCCGGATCACATGGCTACATTGCATTGAATAAAGCCTGTAATTGTGATTGGTATTGTAATTGCACATTTACGTAGCGCCAATTCTGCAAGCGTCATACAAATTGCTCGCAAGATATAATCTAATTGGCTACCTTAACATCTAGCATTAACGAGTTTGCTTTAGATCAAGACACATGTTTTACCATTTCAGATTTTAATGCATATTTAATATTGTATCTTAAATCAGGCACTGAACAAAAAGGTAGTGGTCTCATCAGCAAAGAAATCTTTGTTGAATCCCTGAGTTGTATAAGCATCTTTATCACATGCACACATTTCAAATTAAAGGGGTCCGTGAACAAAGACCTGAGGTAAGTTATTAATAAAATTGATTTTTTCATTATTTTGCTCAAATTTGCCACTGATTTTAACGATTAATCGATTAATTAATCGTTAAAATCCGCAGCCCTATTGTAATGTAATTAGTAACTTCTACTGCGCCGGGCATCAACCGATGGCAAATCAAAATCAAACCGTAATCAGGTCAGTAGGTTATCCAGAAGATCAGTCCGTAAGAGGCAGTATTATTAGTCCGTAGTTTAACGTCATCATAATTATGACATCAACGGCCGTTGACGACAATTCAAAATTATGCACAATACAGTTGAAACAAAATTGATAGAGTTAAAGGCATCTAAACAGTACTTTACAATGTCACTAATATTCATTGTTTAGTAGCATAATATTATAGTTCAGATACTAATGTCAATGTTACTTGCATAAGAAAACAAACTGTAAGATGGACTTTCAGGCAAATTATACACTGTTTTGCAGCAATTATCACATATAAATTTTTAAAATGTAAAATGAAAAGATTCCTGATAAACAGCATTAATGTACATGAGATTTCCAATCCAGCTATTCAATTATATAACAGCATTGGTTTAAAGTTAACAAAACCTGTAATTATGAAGTTGACAAAACCTGAAATTATTATATGAAATTTATATTTTAATTTTTTAATTTTCAAACTTGTTTTTTTCATTCAATGCAACCAAACATCATCATTAAAATACATGCATAGGTATTAGACTGGTCCAAACTTACATGGGGAAATATATTTTTTCAAAATATGCTGCTCCACAAGGCTGCCCTGTTACACTTGACTAGAAGACTCTGTGTTGAAAAAATTGAAGAGATCTCAGCATGTTTAGAGGTCGCTAGGTTTTGACCTTTTTTGTAGAAATTGCAAAAATTGCGCATCTGACGCGTTAATAGCTTCATTCTGAATTAAAATAAGCACCCATGAACACCAAGAACCATCTTTCTAAATCATGATCAATATGCCAACTGTATTTAAGTAACTAAAAGAATAATAAGCTTATTTACAAATAAACACTTATTTCAAGTTCTTTCTGATAGATAAACGGTTGTTGGCTTATAACTAATTTTTAAATTTTGCCTGCCAGCTTTTCATCACAATTCGTTTCATATCCTACAATAATTGTATTGTTCAATATTGCTCTGTATGCTGCTAATTTAGCGTGATTCGAGTACTTTTTCGTCTGTGAAGCCAGCCTTGAATATGAAATATGTACTTACAGCACATGTTTTTTCACTTTCTGCAATAAAAGCTCGTACGTTACAAAACGGCAGCTATGGTGAAACTGGCATCAACAAGGAGTTCCTCACAATGTTGTCTGTTAGGGATGCCTGACAAACACTTTCTTGGGCCTGGACTCCCAAAAAATTGGGCAATCCTGAGGAATTTCATATTTCATTAGACTATAGCATTTAGTGAGGCCACGAAAGCAACAATAGTCGCTGCGTTGGTAATTCGGGAGGAGGCTAGAATCCCCGCACAGTGTGTGGATTCGGGTGTTCGCAAACTGTGGAAGTTGTATGAACACAAATTTGTGCTGATTCAAGGACTTACAGTTTGAGTTCGATTTAATTAACTCTTTCAGTCATCATCTCCGCTATTTCTTCGAAGCGTGTCACTGAAGACATCGAGGCTGCTCTGGTAATACAATCTTATTTATCCACCTAATCCGCTATCCATGTAGCGTCTGGACAGGAAATCCTTCGACCACCAGACTCCACTGGAAGAGTATGTCACAAGGAGATCTTTAAAACTGCTTGATCTTTTTACCATCCAGGGTCAAGAACAACCCACAGCCTTCCTATCAAAGTCCTTTACTCTCCTGACCACTGGACCCTACTTCCCAGTCGATGAAGGCAAATGTCAAACTGTTGATGGTCGTCAATGACTGCGCAGAACGTGGAGTGGCTCTGATCCATTCTTACAATGATATACTAAGGATGAGTCACCGAAACAATACTTGCTGCAACTTGTCTCCAGTCATCGGACAAAATTTTCTGTTCCAACAAAGGCAAAATGAAATAATAGTAGGTTGCGGGTTTTCCAGCACTTCAATGACGGGATTTATGCAGACTGGATTACTTCTTTAATAATCCAAAATTATATTTTATTACAAACGTAATGCAGCCTGACTAAACAGTAACACTGCAGTATATATATTTCTAAATTGGGCTGCTTATTTTTTTAAAATAATAACGGACTTGAAAATAATTTATAACCGATTTGAAAAAAATCAAAATTATACATGTTTTTGACAAGTTCATACTATGTAGCAAAAAGTCGAAAAACATAGCGACCTCTAAATATAATCAAATCTTTCCAAAATTTTGCATACAGACTCATGTTTTCATGTGTAACGAGGGCAGCCTTGTGGAGCAATGTATTTCCAACTTTTAATTTTGTGGACCAGTCTAATAGGTATACATTGAAAAACGACAGTTCTTTATCATATGTTAATGATATGTATAGAAACGAGTACTGTAATTTGACCTGAGATTCTTAATCTTTCACTTTTAATTTTTAATTTCAGTTTAATGGTTATTAGATTTTATTATGTCATTGTGATATGAAGTTCTTAGTTTAGTTGTAAATGTTTACATAGATAATCAATAATTACAAACAAGCAACGTTAGCACAACACATACAAATGGCTTCAAAATAACAAACTAAAAACGCATTCACATATTACACCCTAACAACAAAATGTCTACAACTCTACACAAGGGCAAAACTAACCATCAACGTCCACTGACATTATAAACATCACAACCTAAAAAAACCTTCCCTTACCGATAAGGTTGACCAGCCTAAAGACTTCACCTTGCAAGCAACCCACACTAGACTGGTCCACAAAATTAAAAGTTGGAAATACATTGCTCCACAAGGCTGCCCTCGTTACACATGAAAACATGAGTCTGTATGCAAAATTTTGGGAAGATTTGATTATATTTAGAGGTCGCTATGTTTTCGACTTTTTGCTACATAGTATGAACTTGTCAAAAAACATGTATAATTTTGATTTTTTTCAAATCGGTTATAAATTATTTTCAAGTCCGTTATTATTTTAAAAAAATAAGCAGCCCAATTTAGAAATATATATACTGCAGTGTTACTGTTTAGTCAGGATGCATTACGTTTGTAATAAAATATAATTTTGGATTATTAAAGAAGTAATCCAGTCTGCATAAATCCCGTCATTGAAGTGCTGGAAAACCCGCAACCTACTATTATTTCATTTTGCCTTTGTTGGAACAGAAAATTTTGTCCGATGACTGGAGACAAGTTGCAGCAAGTATTGTTTCTGTGACTCATCCTTAGTATATCATTGTAAGAATGGATCAGAGCCACTCCACGTTCTGCGCAGTCATTGACGACCATCAACAGTTTGACATTTGCCTTCATCGACTGGGAAGTAGGGTCCAGTGGTCAGGGAGTAAAGGACTTTGATAGGAAGGCTGTGGGTTGTTCTTGACCCTGGATGGTAAAAAGATCAAGCAGTTTTAAAGATCTCCTTGTGACATACTCTTCCAGTGGAGTCTGGTGGTCGAAGGATTTCCTGTCCAGACGCTACATGGATAGCGGATTAGGTGGATAAATAAGATTGTATTACCAGAGCAGCCTCGATGTCTTCAGTGACACGCTTCGAAGAAATAGCGGAGATGATGACTGAAAGAGTTAATTAAATCGAACTCAAACTGTAAGTCCTTGAATCAGCACAAATTTGTGTTCATACAACTTCCACAGTTTGCGAACACCCGAATCCACACACTGTGCGGGGATTCTAGCCTCCTCCCGAATTACCAACGCAGCGACTATTGTTGCTTTCGTGGCCTCACCAAATGCTATAGTCTAATGAAATATGAAATTCCTCAGGATTGCCCAATTTTTTGGGAGTCCAGGCCCAAGAAAGTGTTTGTCAGGCATCCCTAACAGACAACATTGTGAGAAACTCCTTGTTGATGCCAATTTCACCATAGCTGCCGTTTTGTAACGTACGAGCTTTTATTGCAGAAAGTGAAAAAACATGTGCTGTAAGCATATTTCATATTCAAGGCTGGCTTCACAGACGAAAAAGTACTCGAATCACGCTAAATTAGCAGCATACAGAGCAATATTGAACAATACAATTATTGTAGGATATGAAACGAATTGTGATGAAAAGCTGGCAGGCAAAATTTAAAAATTAGTTATAAGCCAACAACCGTTTATCTATCAGAAAGAACTTGAAATAAGTGTTTTATTTGTAAATAAGCTTATTATTCTTTTAGTTACTTAAATACAGTTGGCATATTGATCATGATTTAGAAAGATGGTGCTTGGTGTTCATGGGTGCTTATTTTAATTCAGAATGAAGCTATTAACGCGTCAGATGCGCAATTTTTGCAATTTCTACAAAAAGTGTCAAAACCTAGCGACCTCTAAACATGCTGAGATCTCTTCAATTTTTTCAACACAGAGTCTTCTAGTCAAGTGTAACAGGGGCAGCCTTGTGGAGCAGCATATTTTGAAAAAATATATTTCCCCATGTAAGTTTGGACCAGTTTAACCCACACCAAGAAAGGTCCTAATATTAAATTCTAACTTGAATACTTTACATTTATCTGTTAATATATTCGAGATATTTTCTTTGTTACAGTGTAACAATAGATGAGTTATATTTTCTTTGACTTGACAAGAAGTGCATAATCCATTTTCGTGCTTCTTCATTAGAAAAAGTCTTTCATTAAGGTTTACCTTTCCCAATCTTAGTCTGGAGATTTGCACTTCCTTTTTTCTACTAAAATCTAGAAATTTATTGCTTGTATCTACTACAGGAGAAATGTTCTTATACTGAAGACCCTTTACATCACTATCATATTCCTTCTGCCATTTAGAGATTATAATATACGATTTTAAGAGGCAGTCTACGACGGATGAGCAATTTGAAAGAGGTAAATATATATATATATATATATATAGTATGGGTCTGTTTTCTTAAATGTAAGCCTCGGTTTTCAGTAAATATTTAATTTTATATATATTTATATTAGGGTTGCGGATTTTAGCGATTAATTAATCGATTAATCGTTAAAAGTTTTAATCGATTAATTTCGGCTTGTTCGATTAATTTTAGATTAATTTTCTTACTGATTTTATGACGTCAACCGACCTATTTCCGGAGTAGCCTAAACAATATGGCGGACAGTAATAATGTGAAACGTTTGAGTGGAAAATTAAGCGATCATTTTGCATTTAAGGTAAATGCCGAGGGAAAAGTCGAAAATGGCGAAATTATTGAAGATTATTGTAAATAGATGGTAGTTACTACTGACTATATTTCTCAGTTTGACAATTTGAACTTTAACATTTCGAATGATTGAAGGATTTTGCAATGTATCAGTCCAAACAGCTTTTCACGCTTTATGTAATATGGACCAAATTAATCGAATTTAATCGATTAATCTCGATTAAATTTAGGAGATCAATCGATTAAAATTATTTTACTCAGTACCAGCCCTAATTTATACAGGGTGGACCAGTAGGAATGCAGCTAATTTGAATGGATATATAACTTGAACAAATTTTATCCGAACATCGTGCCCAATATACCAAATTGAAAGTAATCATCCACTCTACTACTGTGTCAAATCATCATCGCGCCGCTCACGGAAGAGGATAGAATTTTAATCCGAAGTTTAAGAGCAGAAAAGGATACAATGCACATCGGATGATGGTAGAATTCCCTTCTAGAAAATTGAATAAATATGCTCTACATCGATTGATTAAACAAATTGATGCTACGCGAACGTCTAACAGCCGCAACTGTGGTCGCAAACGTTCTGCGCGCACAGCAGCGAACATTGCACAAGTCCAAGAGTTGCCTATCTGAACGCTAACGTGCCAGAGTTAATTGAACCGGAGAACTTGCCACCGAACAGTCCGGATTTAAACCCGGTTGACTATTCGATCTGGGGTTGTCTTCAGCAACTGCGTGGTCTATCTTGAACCGATACGTGACGTTGAACATTTGAAAGAAGTAATTCTTTGCTGCTAGGCTGAGATAACCCAAGCACTGGTGGACTCAGCCATCGATCAGTGGTTGTCTCGTGCTGATGCAGTCATTAAAGCACGTGGTGGACATATTGAGTATTTGTTTGACTGATGGAAAATTCACTCAAGATACTAATTGTTAGTACTAAGTGATTGTTTAGAATTGTTTAGAATTGACATCTTCAGTTTCAGACTTTTGTTTTTCTTGCAGTTTTATGGCAAGAAAATGGCACATCGAATATTAATAGCATTATCTCAAAACGTCGTAATATTATCTCGTAGATATTTTGTAGAATGATAAAATGGATAATTATCTTCAATCTGATATATTGGACAAGACGCTCAGATAAAATGTATTCAAGTTATAAGGCGTCAAAGTTGTTGCATTCCTACTGGCCCACCCTGTATATATGTATCGTATGGGTTTGTTTTCTTAAGTGTGAGCCTCGGTTTTCAAGCTTCATGCCATGCCTTCTGCGATCACTGTTTGCTGGTTTTAATCCTCCAGGCGTAACTTATATGCGAATGGCCTGCCTTTAGTTACCCGCATTGTTGATGAAACAAAACACTTTCGGTAAACACGCGTAGGCCCTATATCTAATAGTAATTGGTGTTTTAGGCATGAGCACTTTCCGCTCTCAATATACCCCGGCTCTTGGTGATTTTCTGCTGACTAGTATAATTGATCGCATACGCCAGGCAGGAGCAATGCAACTGCACACAGGCGTCTCAATGACCTAACTTGTGATTTATAGGTTATCCACTTATCCGTGTTTAGGATCATCATGTGAAGGGCCGGCCTACCGTTAAATACCCGCATTGTTGCTGAAATAAAATGCTGCTGGGAAATGAGCGCATGTCTGAATAATAATAATGCGTTTAGACAAACGACAGTCATTGGACAGTTGAAGTTATAGCCTAATTCGCCGAGTAAAGCATTACGAAGAGAATTTTCTCAGAGTACGTTTCTCCAATTGTGTCACAGCCTTTCATGAAGCTGTGAGACCATAGTTGTGAGAATGGCAAAGTTTTCTTTTGCTGTCTTGCTTTTGCTTATAATAAATGTCGGCAACTATTTTGCAATGGGGCAGAGTACCGTTGGTGACTGCAGCAATGATAAACAGGACACGTCTTACTGCGACGCCTTGTTTGCTTTAGCCAACAGTATTCAATCAGAATTTCGTAATCTTAAAGCTCAAATCTCACGCTTGGAGGATCGCGTCGAACGTCAGGAACTGTCTGGGTAAGTATAGTCCTGTTACGTCAATAAACTAATTAGAAACTTAAATTTAGTCATCGGACTCAAATTAGTGTGATCTTACTACTGACGCCTTTGCTTAAACAGCTAAAGTTTTGGGAATTTCTTGGCAGCAGATTGTTACATAACCTACATGTACACCATCTTCAAGCTACTTAGGCCTATACGGTACCTTATTTTTTATATTATGCCCTTAGTTGCTATTGATTCATTTTGAATATAATTGGAAGACGCTCAGTAACAAATATTAGACTCACTATTAATAACCTGTAGTTCTGCAAGTTGGCACACTTACAAAATGTTTAAATCACACAGTCAAATTTTAAAATTTATTTCACTGCATTCATTTAGCAACAATGAGCTTAAGCTATGTCTGTGGTATTGAGTTCGCGAGGATATATTTACACTTTGTACTTCGTCAGTGAGATCCAACGATATGATTGAAGTGTAGCCTACTTAAAAAGTCGTGTAAAATGTCTGTTATCCATGCCTTTAGCAATCAGAGTTGACAATGCAGCGACCTTAATAAATGTATAATATCTATCTAATATCTACCCACCACTATCTGGTGGGCCAGGTGCCTCTTTTCGCTGTCTTAAGACCACTCTTTTCGCTCGGAGTCTTTCGCACTGGGATCGCCTCTGATTGGTGTTCACTGTGAGAGGCGCTTTATAAATTTATAAATACAATACAATACAATACAATATCGGTTTGGGCGCAATATAACTTCTGTCTTACACAACAGATAAGCACCTCTAACCATATCGCAGACCCTAGGTGTTCTCCTATTCGGGGAGAATGTCCTGCATTGGGACATGTCCTGCATTGGGACAGTGGTGGTATCTAAGCCGTGGTTATATATTATCGCGTGTGGCGTCGCCCAGCGAACGTATTTTTGATGAGATAGTGATCAGGCGTCTTTTGCTGCGAATTGAAAAGCTTTTGACAGAGATACTGCATATCTTCATTTTGAGGTCAAAAAAGTAACTTTTACTCTTACAGTCTCAGTCAATGCATTAAATATCTGGTGCTAATTTAGCCAAACATTTCTGTGAACTATTTAGGACAGTATATTTCGAAGCATATGGTGAAATTTGGAGGTCATATGCATGTTACCTTTTGTATTATCTGAAAAATAGGTAACCGCCCATTGATGGCCTGCATTGGGACATGCACTGATGGCCTGCATTGGGACATACCCAATACATGCCATTCATAGAAAATTAAACTTAAATAGTTTTGCTGTATATTTTATGACTTCAGTAGACGTATATTAAATAATATTTGGTGACAACAAAATATATATACTACAACTAACACCAAATTTATGCATTAAAATGAAAAAATTGACCCAATGCAGGACACGCTTACCTACTAATAATAAGATTTTAATTCCTGGTGGATCTGAGGTACCTAGGGACAAATAATAATAATTTACTGTATATTTTGTGAAACAGAATATCATCTTCAACTGCAATATGAGCTGTTACACTCTATTGAACCTGATTAGAACAAGATCAGTTGCTTGACCCAACGCTCTCCAAGCAGTGTCCCAATGCAGGCCATAGTGGCCTGCATTGGGACGATTTTTTCCAGTGAGGAAAATACTAAATTTTTATGGTTTATTCTTGCAATAATGTAGTAGTATATATCACATTCGATTGATTAAACGTTGCTCTTTCTGATAATGACAACAAAATATAAGCACTACAACTAATACCAATTGTATGCATAAAAATGTAAAAATTGACCCAATGCAGGACATTCTCCCTTTTTGTGGCAGTCGGTTCCCTCTCAATCGATGTGTCGACACAATTCGACGAAAAATTCCAGACATTACAAAGTCTGGGCCAACGTGACCCATAGAAGGTCCATAAAGGGCCCTTGGGCCCACATCTCGGCCTTCAGACCCCATTCTCGCAGCTGGGTTCCCGCCGTATGTTGAAGGTTAACCTCGTGGGAGCAGCTCGGCCGAACCCTGCTTTACTTCCCCGTTTTACTTCTCCATTTTCAGCCAATTTTGCCACCCCGTTTTACTTTTCCGCGTTGCTTTTATGCGAATTTAATATGAAACGTAGGTCTAACTTCTTTGAGATAAATTTCACCGTGTAAGTGTAACATCAATGTTAAACCAATTTTGTATTTAACTTACGTATAACTTGCAGTAATTAGGCCTATAACTTATTTGCAACGTAATTTTGGAAGGTTGTTCAACAGAGACACTTGAGACACCGGATATGATGTTCATATATGTTATAATGTGTGTATTATCAGAAAAGCTCAAACTTTCGGAGGAAATGTCCGGGGAAATGTTGGGGGAAATATCTGGATACCCTCTGAACATACTCTACATTTTTATTCTGTTTTGTATCACTTTATTAAAATATTTTCCTGGATTGCTGTGAAGGCTAATGCATCTGTAATATTTGCGGTCTTGTGAATCTTCTTATTTTTTGTATATAGCGACAATTGTCATTATGTCCAGCCTAAAGGTACTTTTGTATTTACCGCACACTATACTAACGCTTAAATTACAATTTGTTACATCTTTATATTGTCCACGAAATGTGCACCAGCGTCGATTGTCGATTGATGTATTGCATATTGTCGCGGAACTCGCCTCTCACCCGGTCGGGCAATTCGCACGCTTCTTCGTGTTGCGAAGACGGCGGTGTTCTGCGCAGGAGGACTACAGTCTCGCGTGTCGCTCGAAAGAGCGCAAGTCCGGCGTCTGGAGTATTGCAGACGACTTATGGCAATCGCCGCTGACGACGCGCTCCAATCAACCAAGACAAGTCAAAGTCACTAGGTTTTGAACCCGTATATTCTGCCAAATCGTCAGCCCACTCTACCACTGTCACACAGACACGCAACGGTAGACAGGAATCGTCAGGCCAGTCAGATGCATCGAAATCGTTCCAAATCAGAGCAAGCTCTATCGTCAATGCATCGTCGCTTACATACAAAAGCGTCCTCTATATATAGTACAATATGTGGGGGGTGTACAAATCCAGAAGGCACCGTGCAAGGCCTGAAAGGGGAAGGGAGAGGGTGAGCAAGAGCCGGACGGGCAAAGTGAGCAAGGCCGGCGGGCAAAGTGAGCAAGGCCCGGCGGGCAAAGTGAGCAAGAGCCGGCGGGCAAAATGAGCAAGGCCCGACGGGCAAAGTGAGCAAGGCCCGGCAAGGGGCAAAGGGAAGCAAGAGCCGGCGGGCAAAGTGAGCAAGGCCCGAGGTGCAAGGCCCGAGGGGAAGGGAGAGGGCGTGCAAGAGCCAAGCAAGACCCACACATAATATCACAGTGACAAAGTGGAATACACACACATACAAACACAGTGTCACACACATACAAGCACAGTGGCAAAGAGAGACAATACCACCCTGTCCGAAACCATGGACCAAAAGGGAGGCCAGTCCAACTCCCGGGGAGGGCAACCCCTAAAATCCGCCACATCCTCCCCCCAGTACCAATGGGAACGTCCCCGTTCCCGCAACAGGAACTAAATTAATTGCAACGGACAAAAGATAACCCCCAGCCAAACATCAAGCGCAAAACTAAAACAAAGTCTCTAAACTAGAGTTCAGTTCGAGTGGCCAACGGCCCGCAAGTGTCTCTAAAATTAAAACAGTTCGAGAGGCCCGTGGCCCGAAGAGTCTCTATCTCTCCCTGACCAACGGCACAGAGAATCGCAAACAGTTAAAATTACGCAGCGGCCAACGGCCCAGAAAATCACGACAATTATTCACAAAGCGGCCAATGGCCCAGAAAAATCGTAAACAGTTAAATCAAGCCATTTCCTGGCAACAATCGTAAAACAAAACACAGAAACAATAAGTCAGTCTCTACAAAGAAAATCAAAGTCTGTTCAGAGTCCATAGCGGCATCAGCCCGCATGGCGTCCAAGAGAGTTCAGAGTCGCCACTCGCGTCGTCGTGATGCACAGACTTACGACCTGTAGTTAGACATCCGTCTCTCGTCATCGAGGCGGCATGGGCACGGGGAAGAACTTCAAAACAATCACCTTTAATGGCTGCTATTACTTCCCCCATCATGGCACCCAGGGCCTGGGGAAAGCACCCAATTAAGCCATTCCCACTAAGGCGGTAGCTAGATGTTCTTAGCTTGTCTATCCCCAAGAGCCTACAAAATTCCCGAAACGGGTTCCCTTCTAAAATCATAACCCGATCGGCCAGAACTTGTGGCGGTGCCCCATGCCTCACAACTATATGTTCCACAAGGGCCTTTACCACCGAGTTCGTCTCACGTTTATCCCTTGGAATGGCTCCCGTAATCTCAGTGACACTGCCCATAATCATCAGAAAGAACAGGAACAGTAGTCCCACTGCAAACACACTACTTAATTGCTTGCCCACAGCAATTCTACGCGAAAGTGGTCGCCGCCGTAAAAGGTGTTGTACGGGGCGCGCATCTCCCGTCTCAATCTTGTGCGTATCATACCGCTGTTCTTTCCAATTCTCGGTCAGTAACGGAGAAAACATTCCCGTACTCTACCGGCAATCCACTCAGTCGTTCCCTAATCTGCGGCGACGTATCGTCGGGCAGATCGGCCAACAACATTTCACTAGGCGAAACAGCATCTTTCGGCCCTGCATTCTCATCTTTTCCCTTGCTAGCCTCAACCTCTACCGGGTGCAAGCCTCCTAGCATCTGGTCCTTAGTCAAGCTAACTTCGTTCTCACTTAAATTCACAATTCTAACGCGGTTGTCCGCGTGATCATCGACCACTACACGGGCAAGATGCACACCAGGCTGAATTTCTTGAGCCTCTGTCATCCAAGCAGGCGCTACAGTAGTCAGATCCCCATACAAAGTTTTTACCGGGACATCGCTCTGGCACCTAGGGGACACTATAACCTCCTCGGCAACGATCACGCGCCGGCACCACATTGACCCATTACCTCTCACCAGGGAGATACGTTTACGGTCAATAAATAAAGCCCCAGTCCCAAAACTTAAGCGACAGCGATGCTCCCTTAACCAGTCCATCCCAAGCATGGGCTCAGCAATCTGATCTGACACCAAAAATTTAGTATGGATCTGTAAACCACCCGCTATCTTAATGGGCACCTGGACCTCCCCAAGGACGCGTATAGCAGTCCCATTAGCAGCCATCAAAAAGCGATTGCAAGAGCGAAGTTCTAACCCGTCGACGGTAGATGAAGGCACCAGGCTGACCTCCGATCCAGTGTCGACCAGGCACAGCTGCGATCGTCCCTGAATCGTCCCTCGGATGTAGATGGCGTTCTTGCTTGCTCGGTCCGGCAGGCTCGGACGTGTCGTGTTGTTTCTGGCCACCGGGTCCGGTGGCATCGTAGCTCGTTCATCGTCGGCCGGTGCGGTCTCCATCGGTCGGTTCCGGAAGCGGCGTGCTTGGCGGCAGTTACGCGAGATGTGCCCGTCTCGTCCACAGTTGTAGCAGGTCACCGATCGTCGCGTGTTCTCCAATGGCGTCGTAGGTTGTTCATCGGGGCGAGCGTCTCGACCCGGTCCATCGTTCATCGAATTTCCTCGGCGGATCTCGCGGAGTTGACGGTCGATTCGTTGCTCGATCTCTCGCTGGAATCGTCGCTGCTCCTCCATCTGCGTAGCCAGAAACCGGTCCAGCTGCGATTGCAACTGGGGGTTCACGTCGGTTTCCTGGGCTCCACGCACTCTGTTCGGCTGCCTTCTCCGGTCGTCGGAGTCGGTCGCTCGCTGGTAGGCTTCCAGGCGAAGCGCCGTCCGGTAGGCTTCATCAAGAGTCTTCGGCTCTCGCTCGCGTACTTTGAGCGAAAGTTCTCGGTCTCTCATCGCTTCCAAGAAGGAGTCCTTCGCGATGATCTGCGTCGTCTCGTTGGAAGGCACCGGGTAGGCTAGGACAACCAGCCGTCGAATTTCATGCAGCAGATCACTCAGGTTTTCTTCCGGTCGTTGGCGGCGGTAGTACAGCTGAGCACGGAAAGTTTCTGCTTGGCCCTCCGTCCCGTATCTTTGGCGAAGGCGTTCGACCAATTCTTCATAGCTCACGCTCGGTTGAGCGCCGAAGTCCCAAAGGAGCTGCGTTGCGGCCTTCTCCAGCGAACATCGTAGGTAGTCGACCCGGTCTGCGGCGGTCCACTGGTTATGCCTCGCGCAGACCTCGAACTGCACCAGGAACGACTCCAACGATCCCGTCCCATCGAACTTGCCTGGTTTCATCGGCGTCGGGCGGTTACGCAGCAAACCACCGACACTTTCCAGTAGATTCGTCGTCGAATTCATCGGCTCGCCCGTCTTTTCAGTCTCTTCGATCTTTACGCGGCCATCCGATTTCAATTTCGTCTTTTCTGTCGTCGATTCGCCCGTCTTTCCTCGGTTGCTCGTTCTCTCCGGTTTCACGGTCATCCCTTCTTCCCTGTCTTCGCGGAAGCTCGGTCTCAAATTCATCTTTTCATCTCTCGGTTCGCCCATCTTTTCTCGGAAGCTCGATCTCACCGGCTCTGGGTCGTCGAAGTTGACTTCGGACAGCACACGGATTCGGTCCGACGGCATCTCCATCGTTGCTCTCCTCGCGGTTGGCGTCGACGTCTCGGCAGGCGTTCGGACTTGACTCGGCGTCGGGAAGGAGAGATCTTCCAGGAAACGGCTGCTGTCCGGTTTCGTCCCGATCGCGGCCATTCGTCTCGCAGCTGGCGTAGAAATATCGGCAGGCGTTCGGACTTGACTTGGCATCCGGAAGGCAATCTCACCGTCGTCGTCGTCGTCTTCTTCCCGGAGCATCATCGGTTGATTCTAGCGTCGTCGGCTGGCGGAAGACTCGAATCCCACTTCTTCTGGTACCAGTGTCGCGGAACTCGCCTCTCACCCGGTCGGGCAATTCGCACGCTTCTTCGTGTTGCGAAGACGGCGGTGTTCTGCGCAGGAGGACTACAGTCTCGCGTGTCGCTCGAAAGAGCGCAGGTCCGGCGTCTGGAGTATTGCAGACGACTTATGGCAATCGCCGCTGACGACGCGCTCCAATCAACCAAGACAAGTCAAAGTCACTAGGTTTTGAACCCGTATATTCTGCCAAATCGTCAGCCCACTCTACCACTGTCACACAGACACGCAACGGTAGACAGGAATCGTCAGGCCAGTCAGATGCATCGAAATCGTTCCAAATCAGAGCAAGCTCTATCGTCAATGCATCGTCGCTTACATACAAAAGCGTCCTCTATATATAGTACAATATGTGGGGGGTGTACAAATCCAGAAGGCACCGTGCAAGGCCTGAAAGGGGAAGGGAGAGGGTGAGCAAGAGCCGACGGGCAAAGTGAGCAAGGCCCGGCGGGCAAAGTGAGCAAGAGCCGGCGGGCAAAATGAGCAAGGCCCGACGGGCAAAGTGAGCAAGGCCGGCGGGCAAAGTGAGCAAGAGCCGGCGGGCAAAGTGAGCAAGGCCCGAGGTGCAAGGCCCGAGGGGAAGGGAGAGGGCGTGCAAGAGCCAAGCAAGACCCACACATAATATCACAGTGACAAAGTGGAATACACACACATACAAACACAGTGTCACACACATACAAGCACAGTGGCAAAGAGAGACAATACCACCCTGTCCGAAACCATGGACCAAAAGGGAGGCCAGTCCAACTCCCGGGGAGGGCAACCCCTAAAATCCGCCACAATATCAAGCCTCTCTGAGGCTCTCTCAGTACGCAACGCAGTTGATTTGTAGAAAGTTTGTGGTTCGGGTTAGGAACGTCAGTAAAACAAAATCGAGCTGTGTCCCAAGAGTCTGACTTTAGCCCATCTTTATGAATGCACTCTTCGCTACTCTTTACACTAACTCCTCAAAGTCATCATATGACTATCTAATCCTATTCTCGAAATTTGTACTTGAAAAATAAGTGCGTGGCATCAGTTTATACGGTAACCGTCCAAATCGTCGCAGATCATTTCGTCGCAGCCATCTAGTCGCTAATAATTTTGTTTTAAATTAATTGGTCGCCGATTCTTTCGTCGCTAACGAGTCGTCGCAATCAGTTAGTCGCAATCAATTAGTCGCGAATCAATTGGTCGTAATCATGTCATTATAACTGATCGCAGATTTGTCGTAGATTGTTGTGAGTTAGATCGTAATTAATTGTATATCAATTAGTCGCTAACCAATTAATCATGTCGTTATAATTGGTCGCAGAGAATTGAGCCGTGGTACAGAGCCTGTATGTGATTGGTTGAATATAAAAGAAGGTAGGCCTATATAAGCAACCCAATAACAGTTGGTAGGCATATGACGCCAATCATCGTCGATATGACGGCGTCTTTAAATAAACTTATTTACTACTAGTTGGTAGGCATAATAATAGCCACAATGTCGAAGTTAACGTTTGTTACGAGCAGCAGAGGAAATAACAAGGCAGTGTATGAAGGTTATATTTATACAAAGGAGAGAGAAGTGAGCGGAAAAACATACTGGCGATGTGAAATGAGATCCTGTAATGCACGAATGCATAGCACTGGAGATGTGATTGTCAAACTTACTTGTTTTGTACTATGAGAGATATAAGAGACGAAATAAACTGCGACCATCTAACTTAACGACGACGTAACAAACGACGAATGAACACGACGAATTGAGTACAACGATTGCGAGTGCGACGAAATGAAAAATCACGACATAAATTGCGACGATTTGAATACGACGAAATAAAATACGACTGAACGATAGGGAACCGTTTATACAGACACTGTTACAGTACGCGTCTGAAGGGTTTGTAAGAGCTATAATTATATAAATTCTTAGCTTATTTTGGGCAAACAAATTCTAAAATAAGTGTATCCACCACGTCTTGACTTTATTTCTATTTCAGTAGACACTGTCCAACAGGTTTCAACTATAGCTTCGCTGGATTTTCTAAATGCTACGCCGTTCTCAGTGACAGAGTAGACTGGACCACGGCTCAACAAAGGTGCAGAGAATTGAATAGCAGAGCACAACTGGCCATTATCATGAACAGTCGAGAAGTACAGATTACTTCTGAGATAATCCGAAATCATGGTATAATACCTTTATTTATTATTTTATTTATAAAATGCCTACTTAATGTTATTCTCTGCATATCGCGCCACGTTAAAGCATCTTCAAAGCCCTCGGTGGTGGGGATGTGATAGTGATTGTGAACCACAGCTGGTTCGCAATCACTATCACAGATATCTGTGACTTTTGTCGTTACAACTTTCGCTCAATCAAATACGCCGTTCAATCACACTGAGGTTCGATTCCGGTCTACCTCCCAACACAATCGCTTCCGTCGTGTGCGACTTCAACACGACGTATTATTAGAAATTGATAAAGTTGGAATGAGCTAATGACACCAAATTTCTCATAAATAGGCTCATGAAGTTGGTTTAAAAATATGGACTCAATCGGAAAGTGACTGTTAAATTGAAGGGGGCGATAGCGCATTAGATAACACACTGGCGTAGAGAGCGAGAGATACCGAGCTCGAGTCCCGTAGGGCGGATATGTTTTGTAGGCTGCTATTAGCGCCGTTAGGGGTGTCCAGAAAAATGAAAAATCGCAGAAAACACCCATACTCAAGTTTTTCCCGTTATTCTATTCATCTATTGTCTATAAATATTTTTACAGAATTTTAAAAAGTTATCCTGAGGTCCCTCAAAGCCCCTGAACATACCCTACTTAAGTCCCCAGAACTGAAGACGCTCATGCTCGGATCTTGGAACTTGGGTCCATTGTCGATTTACTCTTTATCACAAAAAATTAACGAATAGTCCAATTTGGATGAACCTTTTACTGTTTATTTGTCTCGATGAGAGCTACATTCAGATGAAATATAGATACTAAATTCGTGGTCATTCAAGGTCATTTCAAGGTCATAAGAAACTAAATCGAACAAAAATTGAAGAAAAATAATCAGATCTCAGCCAATAATTGATCAAATTGGTTAATTCTTTTTTGTATTTCTCGTCTGGATAAGGGCTACCTGTGATAAGAAACAAAAGGGTACCAAATACAAGACGATCAAAAGTTATTTTAATTACAAAAGGTCAATTTTAGAGTAAAAATCATTGTCTGAAAATGACCTTTTGTCCTTTAAATAACTTTTGATCGTCTTACATTTGGTATCCTTGTTTCTTATCACAGGTAGCCCTTTTCAAGATGAGAAATGCAAGAAAGAATTAACCAATTTCAACCATTATTGGCTGAGATGTGATCATTTTTTCTTTGATGTTTGCTAGATTTCGGTTATTTTGACCTTGAAATGACCTTGAATGACCTTGAATTTAGTATGTATATTTTACCTGGATGTAGCTCTCATTGAGATAAACATAACAACTTAAAGTTCTTCGAAATCATACTCTTCCTGACAAACGCGCACTGCGCTGCACATTTACATATTATGCAATTTAAACAATCTTAACTACTAACAGAACAGACAGCCTGCAATACACGGCGCTAAATAGCAGCCGTGCTTCTCTCTCTCTCTCTCTCTCTCTCTCTCTCTCTCTCTCTCTCTCTCTCTCTCTCTCTCTCTCTCTCTCTCTCTCTCTCTCTCTCTCTCTCTCTCTCTCTCTCTCTCTCTCCTCTCTCTCTCTCTCTCTCTCTCTCTCTCTCTCTCTCTCTCTCTCTCTCTATCTCAATTCCTCCAAAACTCAACTCATATGGATTGGCACTCCTCAACAACTCCAAAAACTTGACCTTTTGCTTCTTGCTGAGCACTTCCCCCAGTTCACTTTCTCTACTACTGTACGTGACCTAAGTGTCACGCTGGACAGTTATCTTACTTTCGCTGAACATGCCGCTCAGCTTACACGCACGTTCCTCCTAGATGTACTTTCAACTCCGGCGTATCAGGGCCGCAGATCTGTCTCCTCATCCACCTTGACTTCAATAGTCCATGCATTTGTCTGCCCCGGAATTGACTATTGCAATTCTGTTCGTATAGGCCTTTCCTCTCCTTTCAGGCTGCCATTACCTTAATTAACGCCTTTTCTGCACCAGGGTGGATTTTAGTAACGCCATATTTCCTGAATTTTCACTAGGTAATATTTCGAAGCTTCAGTTCATTCTTAATGCCGCTGCCCGTCTTATTGAGTTGTCTCCAGGTTTGGCCATATGGCATATAGCTTCCTTTATGTATCGCAATCCAGCAGCGTATTCAATTTAAGATCCTGACCCTTATACGCAATTGTCTTGTTGACTATGCTCCATTATACTTTAGGGACTTTTGCATTTCTGTCCCCTCGGTCCAGAGCCGGATTAACCTATAAGCGAAATAAGCCATGGCTTAGGGCCCCACAACGTTTTGAGGGCCCCAACTGTCAGGAAAGATAAAATCAGATGGTACAAAGGTCCTATTTGACCATTTCTTCTGGAAAAAAGACGGGAAAAAAAGGTCATCATAAATTTTTCAAAGTAATAAACATGGTTTTTCTCCAAATCTGAAGAACATTTTTTGCATGGCTTTCCGGTTAGGGCCCCCGGACGGG
>JACEVL010000698.1:106703-161634 GCA_020284085.1 Aporrectodea caliginosa
TTTATTACGTATTGCTAAGACTTTCGCTTGGTGTTGACGAATGAGGAACCAGTGAAGGGAGTCTCGGATGAAAGAAGAGATAATTTATGGAGAAACTTCGCAATGCACCCTATGAGCCTGGAAGAAGTGTTTAGGATGGATTGAAGCTTAGATGCATTTCTGGAGGATAGGCCGATGTAGATCGAATTCCCATAATCAATCATAGCGCAGTTCAAAGCATGGACCAGAGTCGTGATTGCATGTAGAGGAAGTGTATTTGTATTTGTATTTGTATTTGAAGTGATTGGCGGATGGCACGGAGTTGTCGTAAGTAGCATTAACACGAGCGGGAGACGCCATTGAGATGATCACACACACAGAGAGGACAGGATCCAAGATCACACAGAGAGGAAGAAAAGTGCACATTGGAGAGTGAAGGTCAAGGTAGTGGTCCAATTGAACAGACACTTATCTCATATGTGGATAGGACAGTCTACCGTCGTTCCTGTCCGTGTCCGAACGACGAAACGTATGTTTTAAAACGAGTAGGGTGAACTCATACAAAGTCGGACATCAGGCAATTTCGGACAAATATTGTAACACAGAAGAGACGACTTCGATCAACAGATGGCAGTGTAATAATTTATATTTGCAAAGTGTCCATCTAGTGAATAAAACTCAATAACCTTCAAGAGATTGTTGCCTCCCGTGAAGAAGTTGACTCTTTTTGACGTATGTCGATTTTCTAGAATTTTAAAGGTTGGCGTAGCGAGATCCTTCATTCACTGCTAAGGGTCTATGATAATTTTAATTGCTGAAGAGGAAGAGTTTTAATTTTTATTATAAAGATTACAGTTTGATACCTGTTTTATGTAACTTGTTTTAGTGATTTTGAACTAGTCTCACAGTTTAAACTGGAGCTGTTTGCTGTTCAACTTTGCCACATAGGCTTGTGACAAATTTGTTAAGCCCTGCAAAGGTGTCTCCGACTTTGTCAAATTCAACCTTGTTTGAAAGGCAAGTTAAAGGTTTCAAACAGTCTTCTGGTAGGAAGAAAGTGATGAAGAAGAATTTGTGGAGCTGATACGAAATAATATGTCATCAGATGATTTTCCATTTATGGGCAAAAAGGAAGTTCAGTCAGTAGCGTGCCAGTTTGTTGTAAAGAATGGACTGTTTGGCTTTTCAAGTCATAGACATTCATTCATTCATTCATTCATTCATTACGAAGTTTTGAATAGCGCCCCTTCAAGGTTACTACTCAGAAGCGCTCCCGACCCCAGCACGGCTGAAAAGGACAGTTTTGAGGCAAGTATAGAAAGATTCAGAGTGGATTCTAGGATGTAACCGCAACGTCAAAGGAATCCCGTTCCAGAGGGATGGGCCAAACACTGAGAAGGCCCGATTCTGCTTAGTAGCTGTGCGGGCAAAAGCGACCATGAGCACGCCCCGCTCAGTAGAGCGGAGAGAGCGACGACCTGGAGCACCCAAGGTAGGGCAGTAGAGGTCGCGTAGATAGGCAGGGGCTAGGCCCAGCAAGGACCGCCAGACCAAAGATATGATCCGATACGAGATCCGCTGCAGTAGGGGAGCCAATGAAGCACATCCAGCATATAACCTGAGACGTGGCCAAATTTGGGAATACGTCCGCAAAGGCGTGCGGCAGAGCGCAGGACCCGGTTCAGGCACCCCAACCGACTAGCATTGAGACCCTTACATTGTGCAGGCTACTACAGGTTTCATGGTTTCGAGCGATGACACCCTGACTTAACTTAAGTTAGAGACATTCCAGCAAAGGCAACAATAAGGTTTTATCGACCTACATGCTTACTTCCGCCGAACATATACTGTACATAGAGTATAAGACTGAGATGAACAGATGGAAACAGAAAACAGAAGAGGAGTGCTTAAAACAAAAGGTTGGTGAAAAAGGAACACCAAGATAAGGCTGGAAGACATTATTGAAAGAAATAAAAAGGCAACGGAAGAAAACAAGGATTCAATAAAGCTTGCAAAACTGCAAGGTCTGGAGAAATTTGACAAAAATATTAAAAAATAAAGAGAAATTAAAGAACAGAGGATACTGTTACATTGTGCAGCATTGAATAAGGCAATGTTCATTATCGTAAGAGGCATGATCAATGGTGTAAGTGCGAAGGATGTTGCAACAGATGGCTTCTTAAGAGTAATGCAGAAGAACATGGGGTCCTTGATGACGATGACCTGTAAAGAATGTTTCAAAAATTAGAAATGTTCACGTTCTTTTCCACTTCTTTCATGGACCTAGAGATATAAGTCGAGTGACATGCTAGTCTGATGCGTAAATCTGCTGATAGGCCTAAGGCCAATGTTTTTGTAATAGATGTATGTAGGCTTACTGATCTTTGATTGGGTATATTTAAGTTATTTTCATTGCTCAATGTTATTTTAAAATTAAATTTTGTACCGAACTTGACGAAAATCTTTCAGTTTTGCATATTTAGCCTGATTGTCCAACTTTAACCAAAATAATAGGAACATGCTAGGCATTGCTAGCACAGTCATTATTGTCCAAGTTTACCTAACAAAGTGTCCAACTTTAACCGAAAATTGAAAAAGTCAAATTTAGTCAGCTCACTGTACTTGCGACACTCCTGGTGGAGTTTATATAAAATTGGCCAAGTTTAACGGTTTCGATTCGTTGAATGAGATGATAGGCTATATAATAAACTTTACATATTCCGTATATGACATCGCATTACGGAGTAGCATCGGTCAGAACAAAAAGTGTCTGACTTTGTATGAGTTCACCCCTATGCGTTGCATTTTTATGCTTCTACATTTCTCAATTATTCATAACCAAAATGGAATGACCTTTACCGTAGCACTCAATTCATGGGACAAAATACGCAGTCAGCTGAAATGAAAACAGAATCAATGAAAGATTGCAAACAAAACTACACTCAAATTTTAAAAAGTAGAACAAAATGTGTAATGTTAAAAAATCCCGCATCACAATGTACCGTTAGAAAGGTGGTCCTGAGCTGAAAGGAATGACGTGAGTTGAAATATCTCGAAGGATGAAAAAGTTACCGTACCGGTGTGGCAGGTAAGGTGGACTCTAGGCTAAAACGTACTCTAGAGTACATCATACCTAGGCACAGCGTACTCTAGAGTACATCATACCTAGGCACAACGTACTCTAGAGTCCACCGCGCCTACAGGTACCTCGGACTCTAGAGTACGAAATGCCTAGCCGACATCCAGGCATAACGTACTCTATTCAGGTAAGGTGTACTCTAGGCTCAACGTACTGTCGAGAACATTAAGTAGCCCAGATTCGACACTGTATACTGCGGGCATTGCGTACTCTAGTTAGGCTATAGAAGTAACGTATTTAAAAAATTAAAGACTTTAAAATGGTAGCGAAATTAACAGTAACTGATTTTTAATATTAAATATAAAAAACAATTAAATACTTTATGAAAATTTTATAATTTAATTTATCGGAGGTGAAGCAAATCCTAGTGTAGAGTACATCATACCTAGGCACAACGTACCC
This sequence comes from Aporrectodea caliginosa, assembly GCA_020284085.1. NCBI lineage: Eukaryota > Metazoa > Annelida > Clitellata > Crassiclitellata > Lumbricidae > Aporrectodea > Aporrectodea caliginosa. The sequence continues at coordinate 110,224 of JACEVL010000698.1, forward strand.
TAGAGTACATAATACCTAGGCACAACGTACTCTAGAGTACCTAAGTACAACGTACTCTAGAGTACATCATACCTAGGCAAAACGTACTCTAGAGTACACCATACCTAGGTACAGCGTACTCTAGAGTACATCATACCTAGGCACAACGTACTCTAGAGTACATCTTACCTAGGCAAAACATACTCTAGAGTACATCATACCTAGGCAAAAACGTACTCTAGAGTACATAATGCCTAGGCACAACGTACTCTAGAGTACATAATACCTAGGCACAACGTATTCTAGAGTACATCATACCTAGGCAAAACGTACTCTAGAGTACATAATACCTAGGAACAACGTACTCTAGAGTACATCATACCTAGGCACAACGTACTCTAGAGTACATCATACCTAGGCACAACGTACTCTAGAGAACATCACACCTAGGCACAACGTACTCTAGAGTACATTATACTTAGGCACAGCGTACAACGTACTCTAGAGTACATCATACCTAGGCACAACGTACTCTAGAGTACACCGTATACCTAGGCAAAACGTACTCTAGAGTACATCCTACCTAGGCTCAACGTACTCTAGAGTACATTATACTTAGGCACAACGTACAACGTACTCTAGAGTTCATCATACCTAGGCACAACGTACTCTAGAGTACACCCTACCTAGGCAAAAACGTACTCTAGAGTACATAATACCTAGGCAAAACGTACTCTAGAGTACTTAATACCTAGGCAAAAACGTACTCTAGAGTACATCATACCTAGGCAAAACGTACTCTAGAGTACATCATACCTAGGCACAACGTACTCTAGAGTACATCATACCTAGGTACAACGTACTCTAGAGTACTTAATACCTAGGCAAAACGTACTCTAGAGTACATTATACTTAGGTACAACGAACTCTCTGTACATAGGTAATTTGTACCCTAGATCCACACTACTTCAAGCTTTGCATACTCTAGTTTGGCCATAGAAATTATGTATTTAAAAAATTAAAGACTCTAAAATGCAGGCGCGAAATTAGCAGTACGCAATTACGCAACTGCGTAAAGATTTTAGCAGCTCTCAAAATTTTTTAACCGTTTAGATTACTTTTTGACATTCTAGATTACTATTATTCGTTGAATTTCTAATGTGCAGACTTTATTACTGTACAGTCAGTAAAACATTTCCCTTCGCCGACATAGTGAAGACTCTGCAAATTTCGTGGCACTTCTGAAATTTCGATCACAGACCGACACTATAGATTAAATCATCGTAAGCTAATGTCATCTGGTCCACGCAAAACCCAGTACATAAGTCCGTTGATTCAAAAATCAGCTGATCCACCTGTGTGGCCTGTGAGTTCGAAACATTTTTGTGGCAGAATGTCGTGCGGCTAGGTTGTACACTTAATTTATTGTTTGATGCGAGCACAGAACAGATATCTGTCAGCTTATAAAATATGTTGATAGCGTAAACAACCCGGTTCTCAGCATGTGGCAAAAGAACAATTTATAGGGCCTAACTGTCATCCCAAGTTTTTCCAACGCTTGACACCACTGGCGAAACTATTGCGACACTCGTAAAGCAGCAGCTTTATGAAGTTGGTTTCTATATATGTTAAGGTATCTTGATAAGGACAATTTGCTGCCGACTTTTCAATCTGGTTTTCGTAAGGGCCACTCCACGCGGAGACCCTGTTAGTTCGCCTCCTCTCTGATATCTATGGGGCTATTGATAGGTCACAGGTCATCCTCTTAGCATTATTTGCTGTCAGCACGGCGTTTGACACCGTCGATCACGATATCATTCTTAGGCGCCTATCTACCTCGTTTGGCCTTTCTGGTAACTTTCTTGACTGGATTGTTTCCTACCTCCATCACCGTTCCTCTCTGCGGTCTACGTGTCTACTAGGACTCCATGTGTTCCTGTCCCGTTTGGCCTGCCCCAGGAATCTGTGCTGGGCCCTCTTCTCTAATTATATTATTTATACTGCTGATACTGGTCCTCTCCTGGCCTCTTGCTGAGCCTTGCTCTGTGCTGAACCAATCTTATGCGGGTGACCTGCAGGCGTTTTTGCACTGTCCTGCGTCAGCAGCCATTACCGAAGCCCGGGCCATGAACCGGGCAATGGAGGCTCTCGAGGCCTAGATGTCCTCCAATCGCCTGCGGCTAAACTCATCTAAGACCCAGTTCATTTGGCTTGGCACGCGCCAGCAGCTCGCCAAAATTGATTTGGAGGCCCTTGCCCAGGAGTTCCCGCAGATTACTTTCTCACAGTGGCAAGAAATTAATTAATTGATAAATCCAGGCAGGCTATCAACTTTATAAAATAAAATTATAGGCGTGTATGTAATGAGATCGACGATCGTCATGAAAACTGCAATCTCTTAGAGAAAATAACATATCCAAAATTAAGTGGCCAAGGGCAGCATTTTGGGCCGTCGCCCCGGGCGGCATTTTCAGCTCCGTACGCCATTGCTTTCTCATCCTTTGTCCGGGACCTTGGTGTCACATTAGACCAAGAACTAACGTTCACGCGGCATATCAGCCTGCTATGCCGCGATTGTGTATACCAGCTGGCAGCTGCGTCAGCTTAGAGAGGTCTTCCGTTCCTTAACCTTTAATGCTGCCTTAATGCTTATCCACTTCTTTGTTGTTTCCCGTCTTGATTATTGCAGCGCCCTCTGCGTGGGTTTTCCGGCGACTCGGGTTGGGTGCTTGGTTCGGGTCTTACGCTCGGCGGCACGCTATATTGGTTGCATCCCAAGATTCCGCCATGTTACTGACTATATGCGGGATGTCTTGCATTGGCTTCCTTTCCCACAGTGGATCGCTTACCGGATCTCTTCCTTGGTCTGGCGCTGATGTGGTCTCTGTTTATCTACAGGAGCACCACCCTCAGCATCCAGCACCGTGGTTCTCCTCGCTCTTCTAGGCAGGCTGAGGTTCTTGTCTCCCGGTCGCGGACTTCTATTCTGCAGCGCCGTGCTTTTTCTGTTGCTGGCCTGCAATCTGGAATGGGCTTCCTTTGGCACTACGCCTAATGCCGAGAGCCCTTCAGATCACGTTCTATTCTAACTTCAAGACTGTTCGGACTTCGGAGTTGGGTCGGGTGCGCTCCTAAGTAGATAATCTTGAAGGGGGCGCTATGTAAATCTCTGTAATGAATGAATGAATCATAATTTGCCAAAGAGCTGATGTAAAATGTTATTACTTTTAACCAAAAAGATTGTCTCCAAAATGGACCATTACAAACCAACAAATAAATTTATTTTCTTATGCTTTAGTTAATTGCTTTGATGAGTCTGTCTGTTTCTAGTCTACGTTGGTTGCTGGGACTTTGCAGCTGAACCCATTTTAAAAAATAAAATTATGAAATTATAATTATAATTTTCCAAAGAACTTATGTAAAATGTTATTACTTTGAATCAAAAGTTGGTCTCCAAAATGCACCATTACAAACCCCTAAATGAAAATTTTTTTCTTACCCTGGGGAGAGGGCACAGCCCCCTCCCCAGACCCCTCCCCTCAGAGTTCTTCAAAACTGCGTAATTTTATGGAAGACCTGGTTACGCCACTGCTAAAATGGTAGCGAAATTGACAGTAGCTATATTTTTTTAATAACAAACATACAAGACATCAATTAAATACCTTATGAACTTTTATAATTAAGTTTATCGAAAATGAAGCAATTATTCATCTAATCATAGTGTAGAGGCTAAATTATTCCTAGGCACAACGTACTTTATGCAGGTGATTTGTACTCTAGATTCCACACTAGCCCAGGCATTGTGTAGGCCTACTCTAGTTTCCTCAGAACTCTTATTATTGCAAACTTCCGATTTAGCTACTTCGGGTTTAGAGTTTACTTCTGCATTAGGCCTAAACGTTAATACAATTTTAATTTCATAATAATATTAAAAATAAACTAACATATTATAAACAATGGATAATGATAACAATTCGAAACACGACATGCAACACTCATTAGCAGCTTGATGAGGGTTGCTAAATGAGGCATTTCTTGTTCAATGGTATGTTCGATAAAATAATAAGCGTCACGCGTCCCGCTCGTGCAATAACAAGTTTATAAAATGTTGTTTAAAACTATCGTTTCTTCTTGTACATTCCAATCCTCGACCTAAAAGGCACCCACCTTAACATCTGCTGTGCCCTCTCTGATCCTCTGGAAACCGGACTACTCTTTTGGACAACCCCTCTGACTAGACGCAGCGCTCGTGAATAAGCTGGTTTCCTGCGTTTGGCTTTCGAGTGGCGCTATATAAGTTTGGAGATTACGATTACGATTAATTTAATTTAATTGCACTCTAGAGTCCACGGTGCCTATAGGTATAATGGACTCTAGAGTACAAAATGTGCCTAGAGTCCACCCTGCCTCCTACTGTCGTGTTTGGGGATGCTGTACTCTAGAGTCCACGGTGCCTATAGGTACCATGGACTCTAGAGTACAAAATGTGCCTAGAGTCCACCCTGCCTCCTACACCGGTACTAGTGTTTAACATTTTTCAGGCTTTGCGATATGTCGCGAACCAGAGGAAATGGTAAAAAGTTAATAACTTCTACAACTATGGGCATATTCTGAAAATTAATAAACTTATATCATATAATTCAGTTTTAAGAACTCTTTCCAACGGTATATCGAAGGACAGTTAATTAGCTTTCAATTAGAATATTTTACAAGAAAACTTGAAATTTTCTCGAAAAAAGCTATATTTCGCAACTTTGACCCCCATGAAGATATTAATATTTAAACAAAAATATTGGACGGTTTAGGCAACGTTTAGTTGCTATTATTTTTCAGATTTCCAATTTTTTCTCTGCACCCTAGTAGTTTACAAGTATTAATTGCAAAGTCGACTGAAGTCAAGGTTACTTTCATTCAGATATTCACAAAACTGCATGTACTAGCCACTGCGAGATTATTATGTCTTCGTATACATAAGGCAAACGAAAAACTGCCTATAGAGTTAATATTTAGTCTGCAAATGAAGGTAATTTATTGCTTGTTTTATGTCTTTAAAAACAAATCCGAATATAGCCTAAGTCTTTTGACAACAAACAAACTATTATTGGCTGCTGCCAGTCTAGTAAAATGCAATAATGTGTAAACAGGATTTAGTCCATATGATAAAAGCACTGTTAATCACATGCCTTAAAAAGAAAAAAGCATGTCTCTAGGCAGTACGGGCTAGTCTTATGTCCTATATCGGACGCTTTCAGGTCTATGTGCATTACTTTGATAATTATTTCTTGATTTGGGAGTCGGTTTAGTCGACTTGTGGACTCAAACTGAGATCGGGATCAACTCGTTTGCCAACATGTGCTTCTGTCACCAAGCAAAATAATTTGTTACTGGTACTGTATAAGCTGGAAAGCAAATGACAAGTCCTGCAACGCATTTGCTCCATTCCGGTGCCTTGGGATGCTTCCATTAATGACTCATAGGCCTGCAAAAGGCAGTGTGATTCTCCTTACAGATTTTATTTTAGTTATAGTTACAGTTATAGTTAATGATTTTTTATTTTAGTTATAGTTATAGTTATAGTTAGTATTATTTTTTAGTTATAGTTATAGTTAATGGATTTTTATTTTTAGTTAATTTTAGTTACCACTTAGTTGCAATAATTAAGGCTATAAGCAAAATTGTGCGTATTAACACGCTGTTTCACAATTTCCTCGGAGCTTTGAAAGCATTTGAAGCATGGGTGCGTGCATTCAGCTTCATGAATACACGAGTTTCCAAAGTAACTGACAAATTGCATAATAAAAATATCGAATTTTTTTCGTTCTCATTTATGTCGAATCGTCCATACTGCACTTCCTATTTTTATTTTTTGCATTAACGAAAATAAGGATGAATTTTCGTTAGTGTTATTTTCGTTATAGTTATAGTTATCGTTAATGATATTTTTTAGTTATAGTTATAGTTATCGTTAACGAAATCATTTTATTTTCGTTAACGAACGTTTTCGTTATCGTTATCGTTAACGAGAATCACACTGGCAAAAGGATATGAAGTCCAACCAATGGAAGCGGGACCTCTAATTACTAAATAACAGTACCGGTAATACTTTCTTACTCAAATGAATACATAGGTGGTCCATTATAATGGACGCTTACAAACGATTATCAGTCTACCTTTAACCCCTTCGTCTGTATATGTCAACAGTTAGCTTCGCTTTCAAAAAGTCAATTGAAGTAATCATATTTCGAAAAGTCGACTTGAAGTCCACCTCGTGTCATTTAGAGTCAAGTAACATCCGATTGACTAATCTGAGTGACTGCCAGGTCTGAAAAATGTTATGATTGATTAATTATCTTAGCATAAAATATTATATCTGGCTATGAGTTCCAAGTAAACGTAACAGAATAGACAATTTTCTTAAATCAAACATGAATCGTAACCTCACACAAAGGACATGCATTCCATGTGCACATCAAATCATTCCATTTAAAGTCACGTCTATCTATGGACGCACATGCTTCTCCAGACACCCCACAGTTAGGTTCTCCACTCTTCCAGCTGGTGTACTGCATGGTAAAAGCCGCTCCGCTGTTTGATGACCATTCAATCAGTGATTTGCAATCGGAAATATTTTTTCGTCGAGCGCCAATCCAATATTCATTTATAATATAAGGTCCATTTTGTTGCGGACAATCTAAAAACATAGTCCTAACAATTACAAGGTGAAATTAGGTGTTTGCTAAGTTATTTTGGGCGTCACTTTAAAATGAAATTATGTTCTGTATGTTATGTAGAGAAACGCTCTAGATAAATTTTATGTATAAAAACTCCATAATTGGTAGTCTCCTAATTACTAAAGCGCAACTCTGGGCCAAGTACCAGCTTATTCACGAGCGCTGCGTCGTGTCAGAGATGTTCAGTGGACATCCAAGTCCTTGTGCCACAGACCCCAGAGAGAGACAGACAGACAGACAGACAGACAGACAGACAGACAGACAGACAGATGGAGACAGAGGCAGACAGAGACAGAAAGAAAGACAGATACAGAGAGAGTGAGAGACAGACACACAGACAGAAACAGAGACAGAGACAGACAGAGACAGAGACAGACAGAGAGAGACAGAGAGAGAGAGAGAGGGTTGTTGTTGTCTCGTCGCATATACTTTTGTGATTTATGCTCATGAGAACTGTATTCGGATAAGCAAAAACACTGTTGCACACCAAACACACGTTGGACTGTAATTATTGATAATAACTTAAGTAAGTAAACTAAACATTTACAGTTGCATACAAACAAGGAAAAGTTGCACGATGTGATTTCTCCACTTTCAGGTTCGCTTAATGTCTACTTACTACTCAAACACAATCGGAATTACTTTATCTACAACCTAACAAGCGTTGGTTAGAGGTTATAATATTATAAATCGGAGGTAATTTCGTCAAACTGAGGTTAGCCATAAAGTATTACGAATCTATGTACGTTCGTGATGCATAGGATCTTCTTATCAGTACTTTATTACGCCCGAAGGCAGAAACAAAACATACATGCACAAAACTTAACAGACATAAAATCAAACGCACAGACTTATGGCAAACTCGTAAACAAATTTACCTCGAAATGCTGCGGTGACTCGTTATAAGCCACTTTCCGACTGAGAACATATTTTAAGACATTACATTTCAAACTTATTAGGCCTGTTAATGGAAAATTTGATTTCATTAGCGTATTCAAGTGTGGTGACTTTCTTCTGATACGTCGTGTTAGAGTCGCATACAAGGCGAAGGAATAGAATGTTTAAAACAACGTGGCCTCAAGTTCTAGATAGACCTGAAGCGAAGCTTTGTGTGACTGAACTGTTCATTCGATTGAGCGAAATTTGTAACCACAGGAAGTCAGAGACAACGGCTGGTTCATCAACCATAAACACAATTCCAGCAGCGATGGTTTTGAAGATATAATAAAAATGTTTTGACGTGGCACGATATTCAAAGAATAACAGCAAGTAAACATTTTATAAATAAATAAGGGTGCTTTACCATGATTTTGGAGTATCTCAGAAGTAATCTGTGCTTCTCGACTGTTGATGATAATGGCCAGTTGTGCGTTTGTATGCAACTGCCTGCACCTTTGCTGAGCCGTGCTCCAATCTACTCTGTCACTGAGAATGGCGTAGCATTTAGAAAATACAGCGAAACCATAGTTGAAGCCAGTGGGACAAAGACGACTGAAACAAAAGCAGAGTCACGACATGGTGGTTACTTTTTATTTCAGAGTCTTCTGCCCGAAATAAGCTTCAAATTATCTAATTATATCCCTTGAAAATCTCCTCTGACACGTTCAGAGTCAGGTTATGCTTATGCCCTGCACTTAGCTTTTAAGTAGTAGCCTACTTTCTCAATTTCGAGAATAGGATCAGGTAGTCATATGAGGAGTTAGTGTAGGGAGTACAGGAGGATTTGCCCATTCAAAAAGGTGGAGTGCAATAGAAGATATGGAGATCCACAACACGACATTCTTTCCTGACTTCTATCGCGCCCGCCTCCCCCGCCAGCGGTGACGTCATAGCTTGCGGGCCTAAAGGGAGGTTGAGAGCTGGTTTTGAGGGAAACTGTTCTTGTTGGGACCATGACGAAGGATCGGCTAAATCCTGAGGCAATCTATAGGAATCGAACCTGGAACCCCTAGCTACAAGATCATCTGAGTAATTACGTCGCGGTTTCAAGGCTAGCCGTGAGATACGCTGTGGGAGCTCCATCGATGGAAACTCTTCTGACTCCAAATTATTATCTATTACCAAGTGATCCGAGTTTATTTGACCATATCTCCTTTCCGCGCCTTCCGTTGGGATCGTAGCGACCTCTTGTGAGAGATCGGGATTCGTTCCCGCCAAACCTATCTCGTCCGTAGAAATCAAAGTCTGGTTTCCCGCCAAAACATATCCGCTCCCCGCCAAGAGGAATGGCGTCCCTCTATCTGGCGGCAATTCTCCCGCCAAATGAGATGCGGTCTCTGTAAGGGCGCGCGCCGTTTGACCTAAAGGGTCTGTTCCCTGCTGTTCCATCGAGGATTCGAACTTATGTCGGGTAGACATTTAAATCTAACTTATTATTCTGTCGGCGCTGCGTTTCAGCGATCGACGATACAAGAACTTTCAACAATTCTAATTCAGAGTTTTAATATGATTTCTTCATCATTAGTTAAAATTACAAATTATTACCAAAATTTGTTTATGAATAATTGTCACAATTATCAGTTCAGTATCTCAACGGAAGTACAATTACTCTCGGAGGCAATCTCCGATCAAATCAAACACAAGTTTGTTTCCCAAACAAGCGACGACAACAATTCTAGCCCTTTTCTAGATTAGTCGAAATTTAAACCTAATCGTCTTTGCAATTTATAAGAAAGGACTGACAATTACATAAAACAATTCAACATAGGTTTTCCCACCTTCAAATTTACGCAAATGTTACTTTGCAGGGATAATTCGTCAATAAAGAAACGACACACGAGATACAGGTTTCAACTCAACGACTTCCAGGACGCAACTCTCCTCTCTCGCGCCCAGCCGGCCTTATATAAGCAAAGAAACCCGGGAAAGATAGGCGGGCTTCTCTTAGCCAATCAGCGGCCACAGCTGTTCGCCGCAAAATGGCGTACGTGACCATGGTCACATAGTCACCAAGGCGCTGCATGCAGTAGGCACGAAGGACCGATCGACCACGATCGCTACACTTCCCCAACCCGAGCCACAAACTTTCTACAACGCAACTGCGTACTGCAATAGGCTTAATATACCATACATCAATCGATGATCGACGGTGGAACATGTTTTCGGGAACAATGTAAAAATGTTGCAAATTTATAATTTAAATTGTATACATGTAGGCCTATACGGCAAATTCTATATAATTATTACATTTTATTGCATTTTATTATATTGCATTATTTTACATTACTGTACAGTGCATACATTACAATCTATTATATTAAACTATGCTATATTGTAGCGCCCGCCCCGCGTCGACATACGTCGCAACCGTCGTCGCTTCCGCCAAGGGCGGTTCGCTCCGCTGTAGAGCTGTAGGTGAAGCCCGAGCTGGAAAACCTGCATCCCAACCAGAGCTCAAATCCCGGCCCAACTCGTATGGCCAATTCCATCGATTATCGCCCTCTCGGTAACATATAGATGTTTGTTTAATATCAACATACCAGGATTTTCACTTACTTCCCTCAGACTATGGCGCGAATGGAAGGTCACGGCAAACAAATAGGCAGCAGCCGCAGCAACACTGCAATTCTGGTTTTGGCGACGCTTCCAATCTTTCTAAGCGGCTCATTACCTGACACACTTGCGATTGTAAGTTCAACTGAAGGGCACCTTCTTGTGATTGCATGGAGGCAACTTGTGAGTGCATATATTATAACCTTAGAGAACCTACCCGTTGTACGAGGTCAGAATAGATGACATACAACCGATCTAGCATTAAATCCATGACCGAACCTGCCTTAGATTCGACTGACACAGTCGAAGCTCTATCCACTTCTTCATTTTCGATGGCGCTCCATAAATGTTTGCGACTGAGGAAGAATACTTTTCATAATTATACAACATTATTTCAAATGTATTACCAATGCAAAATCAGAGCAATTTCTATTCAACACAAAATAATCAATTATCAACCTTATCACAAAAAGAATCTTCAACAGAATTATTTAACTTAGAAATCTACATGTATGTATTTCCCTATAACTATTGGCTAATTAAATTACCCTAACACGGACAGGGTTCAAAGCGATGGAAGACTTACAGTCTTACACAATCGGTCTCGGCATAAGAAGACGACGCAACGCACAGACGAGTCGTACAGAACAGCGCGGAACGCATAATCCAAATCTTTGAATCGATGTAATTTTCGATGGACCGCGAAAACTAACTAAAAGAACCCAGGAACGATCGACGCCGACTTATATAGGCTAAAAATGCCACCCATGGTGTACCTCGCACTGGAAGCGCTTCTGAAAGGTTTATGCTATGAGAAGCGCTGTATAAATGATCAAATACAATACATACAATACAATACAATACAATAATAATAATAATAATAATAATAATAATAATAATAATAATAATAATAATAATAATAATAATAATAATAATAATAATAATAATAATAATAATAATAATAATAATAATAATAATAATAATAATAATAATAATAATAATAATAATGGTGGCTTTCCGCGGTACTTTTTGCCACACTGGACCTTAACGACGACTAGGTGCCGTTCCAGACGAATTTTACTGTTCTTAATTAATGTTTAAGTCCCTGAGGGATCATGTATACCTCGGGGCATAGGAAAATAATAATAATAATAATAATATAACTAGCGTTAAACCTAGGAAAAATCGATAACTTTTTGATAATAATAATAATAATAATAATAATAATAATAATAATAATAATAATAATAATAATAATAATAATAATAATAATAATAATAATAATAATAATAAAATAATAATAATAATAATAATAATAATAATAATAACTTTGATGTGTTACTATGGGAGTTCCAAAAAGGAGGTAATACTTCCAGCTAAACTCGTCAACTGTCGTCTCTAACAGCATGCAACAATCAGTGGTGCTGACATGCCTGAGGGAATTCTGGAAGTAAAAGTTTTACCAAATCTGTACATATTGATTCCAGCCAAAGAGTTATGAACTCTTGGAGTTAAGCATGTTTGACAAGAAACGAGTTACAATAATCGACTCAAAACCAACGCGTTTGCTAGAGATTATAATTATCAATCAATCAATCAGCCGTTTATTGATGCAACAACAGAAGACTTACAGGAAATAATTAACAAGTAGTCATTTTCAAAGTTAATCTCCTGATGCCGTCAACAGGACAGCCCCTAAAGGATAAAATAATTCCGCTATTGCAGGGCCGCTCTTTTCCACGTTACATTTACTGATGGCTAGACGATTTTTATGATCAATATGATTATAGACAATTCAACTTAAATAACCATGTTAGGGCTATCCTTAAATACATGTTGTCATATGCATAGATTGTGTTCTTACCTATTTACGTTTTAGTATGAGTGCCAGTTTTGGTTTTAATTTAATGTATGTAATTTATATTAGAATGTCGTTGATATGACTCTACTGATTGGACGGTATATTTAGATATTAACATTTAGACCAATAGCAATGTATTGGAACAGTGTATTTTACAGGGTGGGCCAGTAGGAATGCAACAACTTTGACGCCTTATAACTTAAATACTTTTTATCTGATCGACTTGCCCAATATATCAGATTGAACATAATTATCCATTTTACCATTCTACAAAATATCTACGAGATACTATTACGACTTTTTGAGATAATGCTATTAATATTCGATGTGCCATTTTCTTGCCTTCAAACTGCAAGAAAAAACAAAAGTCTGAAACTGAAGATGTCAATTCTAAACAATTCTAAACAATCACTTAGTACTAACAATTAGTATCTTGAGTGAATTTTCCATCAGTCAAACAAATACTCAATATGTCCACCACGTGCTTTAATGACTGCATCAGCACGAGACAACCACTGATCGATGGCTGAGTCCACCAGTGCTTGGGTTATCTCAGCCCAGCAGCAAAGAATCACTTCTTTCAAATGTTCAACGTCACGTATCGGTTCACGAGTACTTCATCGCAGTAATAAACACTGTTCACCTTAGCCTTTGGAGCAACAAAGAATGGTGCCGTCTTTCCAAGCTTTAAAACAGCCAACGACACCATCACACTATGCGAGAAGTGCTTCCTGCCCTTCAGAAGCCGAGCAGGCGCAACCTCACGCTTAAAGCTAACGTTTGCATACACCTGGTCGTTCTGAGTGTTTGTTGGCGTCTGAACCGTGAAGATCTTCTCGTCTGTGAACCATGTTCTGTCAATCTTTTCATCTGTCATTCGCTTCTTAAGTCGTTTGCAGGCGGCTAGACGTTTATCGAATCGGCATCAGACAACTTCTCAGACCTCAGGTCGACGATAGACTTTGAGGTTGAGGTCATGTTTAGCAATGCGCCTAACAGTACTGCGTGAAATTCCGGTCGCACTCTCAATTTCGTTCGGACTCTTACTCGTCCCTGCATTGTTGTCTTGGCTGCAAATTAACTCTTGGACTTGTGCAATGTTCGCTGCTGCGCGCGCAGAACATTTGCGACCACAGTTACGGCTGTTAGACGTTACCGCAGGTAGCATCAATCTGTTTAATCAATCGATGTAAAGCATATTTATTCCATTTTCTAGAAGGGAATCCTATCATCATCTTATGTGCATTGCATCCTTTTTCTGCTCTTAAAATTCGGATTAAAATTCTATCCTCTTCCGTGCTCTTCCGTGAGCGGCGCCATGATGTTCAATATTTTACATTCAAAAATGAGAGGTGTTCGCCGCACCGCAATTTTATAACAACGGTGCCGTATATCAGTGCAAGATTTGGCACAGTAGTAGAGTGGATGATTACTTTCAATTTAGTATATAGTGCACGATGTTCGGATAACAATTGTTCAAGTTATATCCATTCAAATTAGTTGCATTCCTACTGACCCACCCTGTATGTACACATTATCTTGTTGCTTGAGTGTCGAGAATAAAGCAGTCGCTCACAAGTTGTGGTTGAGGTTAGACTCTGATGTGCTGTGGATAATCACACGTGGTGGTAGTTGACATTTGGCGCAGTCGACAGGATCGGCCAGCTAGACAGGTGGGAGTGCCCATCCCTGTCTACGAAAGACGACCGAGGAGAGACGAAGCGTGTTTTGTCTGCGTTGTTTTCAACGGTGCTGTACAACAAGAAGTCGTCGTTGGTTCGACGAGGGATAAGCAGACAAAAACGTTAATAGTTTGTCTGGTCTGAGTGGTCGAGTGGGACGAACCACAACTCGAACTCAGACGTGGTTGTCTACAGTTCGTCGATGAACGAATGTGGCAAGGGCTGATCATATTTAGATCCGAGTCACATTTCGTTTAGACTTCTGTTTGACGTGGGTGTGGTTTTGGAGGTCAAGCTGTTTTCTGAGGAGGATTCAGACGAAGCCAAGCTGTACGGGTCGTGCCTAGTCAACAGTGCCAGCAGTGCCAAGCAGACGCAAGGTTCGGTTCCTGGGTGCAGTGGTCCAATTCTGCAGGTGGGCGTATTCGAAGGACAAGTCCATACGCCGGTTGTCAAGTCGAGTCTCGGAGGTGAAAGAGCAACGACTGGTGAGAAGTCTGGAGTCACGGTCAACAGACGACGGCGGTGAAGAACAAAAGACTTCTTGTGGGAAAGACAAGTCTACCCATTTCATTCTATACTTGCAGAACAGTTGGTGTTGTGTAGAATTTGTGTTTGTTTCGTTGTCATTTTTCGTAAAACGAATTTGTCAAGATGCAACATTTGTCTAGTGACAAACGTGCTGAACTGAAGAAAATGTCCACTGAAAGAGTGAGACAAAAGCTTGTAGGTTATGGTAAGTCAGAGGAAGTATTGTTAACTTTGGAGCGAGAAGTTCTGTTGGAGGAGTTGGCTAATGATTGGCTGAAAGAAGAAATGGAAGAGAGTGAAAGTGCTAAAGCACACGTGGAAGAAATTAAAAGTGATTCGGAAGAAGAAAGGAGTGAACGGAAGGGTGAAGTCAGACAAGAGAGTTGGAGGAGAGAGGAATTGGCGTTGAGAAGAGAGGAAATGGCGTGGAGGAGAGAGAACGAAGACAAGGAAATGGCGTTGAGAAGAGAGGAGATGGAATTGCAGAGGCTGCAATTGAAGCAGATGGAAGCGATGATTATGAACAAAGACGAGCAGTTGGAGAAAGAAAGATTGGAAAGACGGAGAAAGAAAGAAAAGTTGGAGGCAGAAATGTTGGAATTGAAGAAAAAGAAAGAGAAGGAGGAAGATACTCCTATAGTTAAGATGAAGATATTAGGTGATGCTATGAAACATGTATTACCTCGCATGCCTATGGATCTTGCGGAGATTCCGCTGTATTTTGAAACAGTTGAAAATGCATTCAAAAGTTTCGTGGTCGAGAAGGTCTATTGGGTTAAATTGCTTTTACCTTTGATGACCTACGTCCTACAAGCTAGGGCAGTGTTGAACAGATTATAAGTAAGTAAGTAAGTAAGTGTGTTCTTTATTAAACGCTGGCAAACGCACGGCGCTGTACATACAAAGTTATACAAAAGTTATCAAATAGTAGCTAAAAAGTTAGTAAATAGTAAACTAAAAAACACTATATGGCTTAGCTGAACAACATCCTGGCCAGGAAACCACGCCTGGTGAGGGAATCAAATCTAGAAAGAACACGATTATGTGAGCGTGGGCGCAGATCGTGACCAGTATATAGGACCAAGATCAGGATGATTATGAGCGTGAAAAGGAATACATTCTCAAACAGTTTAAACTTATTCCTCGAGAACATATACAGAGCAAACTTCATGGATGCAAAGAAAATGCCTGATGAAACTTTTACGCTGTTCAACACAAGGCTGAAGAATTTGTTTAACTATTACGTGCGTAGTAGGAATGTGAAACAAGATTTTGTTAAGTTGTGTGACTTGATGATGGCTGATCGATTGAAAGAGTCGTTGTCGCCTGGTCCTTTGCAATTTGTCTTGATGAAAGAGGGAACTGAATGTTTGACATCTGATGCTGTTGCTGATTTGGCAGATTTGCATGTTAACAATAGGATTGGGTATGTAGGTGTTCATAAATCTGTTGACGAGTCACGTACAATCGATGATATTATGTACCAAAGTAATAATCAAGGTTACAGAGAGATGAAGAAAGGTTTTGTGGAGAAGAATGAGAGAAGGTGTTTAGATTGTGGAAGTTATTCGCATCTAGGTAAGGATTGTTTGAAAAGGCAATCGAAGGAAAAGATGTTGAATAGAAGCAAGCATGTGGAACCGGCAGTGAAGAAAGGTTTTGAAGAGAAGAATGAGAGAAAGTGTTTTGCATGCGGTAGTTATTCGCATCTAATTAAGGATTGTATAAAGAGGCAGTCGAGAGAAGTGTCTGCCAGAGCTTGTATATTGGAGGAAGAAGAAAGGCCTATGATAGAGGTAATTAATAGGCCAGTAGGATGGCCAGATGAGGTATCTGCCAGAGCTTGTGTACTGGAAGAACCAGAAAGCCCTATATACACAGTGGTGTTTGAGAGGCCTAAATATGAATTTCAAGGGTATGTTGAAACGCAACCAAAGATTGCGATGAAATGTGTGTTGGAAGAAGAGAAGAAAGTGGAACAGGAAGTGAATGAAGAGAGAGAGAACAGAAGCTGGACTGTTGTAATTCTAATTTAGTGTTGAAAAAGGCAACTTTACAACATGTTGATATTGAAATTAATGTGGATGGAATGCAGAAGAGGAAAGTGAAATATTTGGTTGATTCGGGAACTGAAGTTCCTGTAGTAAGTATTTAAGTACTCAAAGGTATGCATTTGGACGAAATGGGTGAAGTGAATATTCATGTGTTGTTGGAAAACCGGTTGTGGTTAATTGGTTAAACTTGAATTGCGGTTGTCTAATGTGGATTGTGACAATAACTCTTTTAAGTTATTGAATGTTGGACAATACATGTCGGTGATTTGTGCTGTTGTTGACGATATGTCAGGAAGGGAAACGTTGATGTTGCATCCAGAGCTGATTGCAGAATTGAAATTGTTGTCAAAGATTTCAAGTATTGATGCTGAAGTTCAGGCAAACGTGTTGATTCAGGATAAATCAAGTGAAATCATACATGATTTGAGTAAGGAAGTGAGTCAAGAAACAGAGGAAGTGGGAAGAAGTGGAGATAGAACACTTGGACTTGGAAAATGTATGTAGCTATAGAAAAGTGAAAGGTGAGGAAGGTAATGGGTTACCACATGAACCTTTAAACTCGTCGTTGGGTTTGTCTGAGTTGATGAAAGGTGAGGAAGGTAACGTGTTGCAAGATGAGCAACCATTACAACCGTCTATGGAGTTGTTAGATTTCATGGAACGTGAGGAAGGTGATGTAGGCAATGTGTTGCCTGATGAACAACCAGTACAGCAGTACTTGGGTTTGTTGGATTTAGTGAAACGTGACGTAGGTAAGGAAGGTGATGGGTTACTACATGAACATGGTTTTATGTGTGGCTTAGTAGTTGAGAAAGACGATGACTTCGAAAGGAATGATGAGATGCAAATGAAGAATGACATGGAAGAGCAACTATTGCAGATTGATAAGGGTAACCATGATGTCAATTTGGTACAACATAAACTGTTGATTGGGTTTATAATTGAATGTATTGATCATTGTTCTGATAAATCTGTATTTTGTGCTGTAGCAAAGCATGAGGTGGAACTGTATAGTGACTTGGTGACACTGATCTATCGATCTGAGGTGGAACGACGGAGTGACGATCTGATCAACATGGGCAGAGTCAAACCTTCGACTGGTCCTATGGAAAGGCTGTTGGTGGTTGTCAAGGAGAAGGATCAATCGCTTCGCTTGACATATGCTATTCAATATAGGAGTGCTTTTGTGTATTGTCAATACTCAATGCCTGTAGTTGATGGGATTGTCATGAATGCCGTAAGTGTAGTGGTCATGTTAATAGTTTGGTACAGACGGTTTATACCGGACTGTACGAGAGCTGTGAAGTGGTTTGCACGTGTAAAAGGAAAGGAGTTAGAGAGTTTGTTTCGGATCAAAGAAACGCAGAAGGAAGTTGATTCTTGGAAATATTGTTGGTGCTGTATTGTCATGGGTGAAGTTGTGAATGTGTACTGTGATAGTGGTGGTGAATTTCATGTTTTGGAAGGTGCCCAAACAATGAGTGGGGAGCTTTCTAAGTTGAAGGATGTCTATTTTTGGGTGGGCTGTCGTAGCATACGAGGATCCCAATTATTTAGCGCATTTCATGATGTCGGTATTGGATAAGTTTGTACGATGGGTATTAGTATGGCAGTTTGATGATAAGTGTAGTGGTTTGGCTGAAGTGTATGATTTAGGTGAAACGTAGTTAATGTTAGTTCGAGAGTGGATTTATGTTTGGTTTGTAAATATTTGTATATAGTTGTTCGAGTTCTTATTTCTAAGTTTACTAGTTTACAAATGATGTAAAGCATAAATTGTAAACTTAAAAAGAGGGAAAGAGGTAATGTCATATTGTTGTATGTCGCTCCTTGATAAGTGGAATATTTAGGCAGAGGCTATTGTTAAGGTCGGCAATGTTCTGCTTGACTAGCTAGTAAGAAGGTGTGTTGTCACGGATGACTAGTTTTAGAGCCATCTGGTGTACATGTTTCGTCCCTCTAATGTTGAGAGAGGCAGTTAGTTAGAGAGCTTGACGGGAAAGGTTTTGGCCTGACGAGGTCTTGGTTTAGTTAAGACCGTCAAGTCTCGAGTTGTATCTAGTTAAGATAGTTTAAGACCGCACCAGGTTTTTCTATCCGTTGTCGTTGATGTCTTGATGTCGATGTTAAACGAGGAGCTGCAATGGTTTTCCTGTATCGTTCCAACGTTTGACGTGTGCACATGGAATACGTTTGTATATTTTTCTGTTTGAACTTGTAAATAAAGCGAGATATTTTATCATACCCTAGACTTTTTCTCTAGTTAGCTCGGAACTAGAGGGGGACCTCTAACATATGGGGGCTTTCGTCCGAAAAAATTTTGAAGTTTTGTCGAATAGAAGTCCGTAATGTTCGATAGGAAGTGAAATTTTGAAAAGGGGCGTGTCTGCTCAAAATTTGAAGTTGAGACGCTTAGTTTTGTCGCGTTTAAGGAGTTCATGTGTAATGTTGTGTGTTGCGTAGTTAAGTCTGCACGTGTACACACGCGTTTTGCGCAAAATTTTGAAAAGGGGTGTGTTCCGTTGAAAATTTTGAAATTGAAATTGAGTAAGTCGACTGATTTTTTTAAATGGCTCCTTGGAAAAGTTTAGAGGAGAAGAAAGCAAAAGCATTAGCCTGTAAGGAGAGGAAAAAGCAGCGAAAATTTGAGGAAAAATTGCAGATGAGCGCAGAAAATAGGAAATGGGAGGAAGCAGTGTCTTATGTGGCGCGTATTTCTGAAGCTGTGAATAGCTTTGGTGATAGCTGGTCGCTTGAGGAGAATAGGCGAGTTTCAAATGAAATTTGGTCGGACATAAGCAGTAGTTCAGAGAAATTGACCGAGGGAAGCCATGTGAAAAGGTATGATAAGATATGTGCTAAGGATGGGCACGAAGGTCTTTGGTCATACATGTTCGATAACTCCAAAGAGAGTGTACGAAATAATTCTAATTCGGTGTCTCGCGCTGAACACGTTAATTTCAGTGTCGATACGCTGGAAGAGAAACAAGTGCATGATAATGTTGTGCTTGAAGATGTGTACGATGGTGATTTGTGTTTTATGTTTGAGGACTCGTGTGATAGTGTAGAAGTGGTGTTTGAGTCCGTGTTTTGTGTCGAATTGTGTGAAAGACGGTCAGAAGAACCATATCAGGTTTTTGATAAGGACTGTTCTATTGATGTGAATGCAAGTGAATTGTCTGGAATGGTTATGGACTCAAATGAGGAAGTGCGAATGTTGTCTGATTGTGTGTCTCGCCCTGAACTGTTTGAAATTCATTCGGCAGAGAATGCATTGCAGCATGGTGTTGTATTGCCTGACACTGTCGTTGCTGTGAGTTGTGAGATTGACACGAGAGCAAAGTTGAGTGTGTGTGAGGTGTACACGGATGTGAAGTCTCCCGTTGAGATTGTGGATACAAGTGAATGCATGAATGAAGAATTGGAAATACCTTTCAGTATGGTTGAGGTTCATGATGAGATGTTGCTGTTGAATTCTTTAAATGTGACTTCTGAGAGAGACAATGATAATGAGTCACATATGTTTCGAGAGGTTCCACTGTTGCATGATAGTTCTACGGCAGTTTTGTCTATGGAGTCTGTGCTTACAACCATGGCTTGTGAGACTATTTCGCATACGAGTTCTTGGGGTTGCACTTCAACTGTAACACTGATGTGTATGAATGTGGACTATGGTGAAAAAGTGACTCTAGTGAGGACGGTTCTGTTGTTGCAGCATTGTGTTGAGGTGGATAATGGGTCGACTGATGCTTTGGTGAATGACGTGTTAACTGAAGTTGTCACTATAATGCCCTGTGCAAATGTGTGTCAGTCGTTGCACGAGGACATGGTTGGTTGTCATGTGTCCCTGACCGGAGAATGGATGGTTGAAGTATGCACTGATGACTGTGGAACTCTGGAGTGTACATTGAAAATGGAAGGTGGTGTTGCGAATTTGAATTGTTGTCAGATGATGGTTGTTGATGATTGTGACAATGATTCACTGAAGTGGAATGTACTTTCACCAGATATTGTGGAAGTTGATGACGAGTCTCAGTTGTGTGCGAAAGTTTATTTGCAGGCTTTTGACAAGATGGAGCTGCCGGTCGAAGGTGAACGTGGCCTTCGCAGACTCTACACGAGGAGACGTTCGAAGGGCGTGAGCGACTTCGTATTCTTGTGGATGGTGCTGACCATCTTGGTGCTCTTGGCTCATGGTACTTCGATCATGAGTAACACGAAACATGTGTTTCTTGACTCGACGGTCCAGAAAGCGTTGGCTTGGGTTCTCGCTCTTTACGCCTTGAGCTGGTACTTTGGTCTTGTACAGGTGGCTGGTTACACCAACTACAGTCTTCGGCAGTTTGGTAACGCCATGGTGAACTTTTCCCAGGAACTATTGTTTTGGAGTTGCGAGCTGATACATTTTCCCTTAAACGTTCAGCATAGTTTGGGTAATTTGAATGTGTTAACCGACTTAGTTTGTCGTTTTGCGTTCGGTGATTAGCCTAATGTGGTTTTGGAACTTAAATGGATTTTTAGTTCTGCATTTTTGTTTTTGATTGTAAATACTGTTAGCATGGACTTTGTTGTAAATAGTTATGGAACTCTTATGAACTGTTGATAATATGTGAACTGTTTTCATTTTCTGAAGAACTGTTCTAATTTCGAGATGATGTTCTGAGGTTATGGTTCATTAGATGATGTTATGAATTATGATGCATAAGTTGATGTTATGATAATAGGGTGCATGTAGTTGAGTGTTTTGTGACCGTTTTGTCTCTTGTCGAAAACGCGGTTGCGTTTTCTCTCGTTTTTGATGGGGAGGTATGTTGTATGTCGCTCCTTGATAAGTGGAATATTTAGGCAGAGGCTATTGTTAAGGTCGGCAATGTTCTGCTTGACTAGCTAGTAAGAAGGTGTGTTGTCACGGATGACTAGTTTTAGAGCCATCTGGTGTACATGTTTCGTCCCTCTAATGTTGAGAGAGGCAGTTAGTTAGAGAGCTTGACGGGAAAGGTTTTGGCCTGACGAGGTCTTGGTTTAGTTAAGACCGTCAAGTCTCGAGTTGTATCTAGTTAAGATAGTTTAAGACCGCACCAGGTTTTTCTATCCGTTGTCGTTGATGTCTTGATGTCGATGTTAAACGAGGAGCTGCAATGGTTTTCCTGTATCGTTCCAACGTTTGACGTGTGCACATGGAATACGTTTGTATATTTTTCTGTTTGAACTTGTAAATAAAGCGAGATATTTTATCATACCCTAGACTTTTTCTCTAGTTAGCTCGGAACTAGAGGGGGACCTCTAACAATATGCATCAGTGTGGTCCAAACTTACATGGGAAAAAATATTTTTTCAAAATATGCTGCTCCACAAGGTCGTCCCTGTTACACTTGACTAGAAGACTCTGTATTGAAAAAATTGAAGAGATCTGAACATGTTTAGAGGTCGCTAGGTTTTGACAGTTTTTGTAGAAATTGCAAAAATTGTGCATCTGACGCCTTAATAGCTGCATTATGAATTAAAATTAGCACCCATGAACATCAAGCACCATCTTTCCAAATCATGATCAATACGCCAACTGTATTTAAGTAAATAAAAGAATAATATGCTTATTTACAAATAAAACACTCGTGTCAAGTTCTTTCTGATAGATAAACGGTTGCTGGCTTATAGCTAATTTTTAAATTTTGCATGCCAACTTTTCATTTCAATTTGTTTCATATACAATTGGATTGTTCAATATTGCTACATATGCTGCTAATTTAGCATGATTCGAGTATTTTTTAAATCTGTGAAGCCAGCCTTGAATATGAAATCAGCTTACAGCACATGTTTTTTTCACTTTCTCCAATAAAAGCTCATACGTGACAAAAACGACAGCTATGGTGGAACTGGCATCAACCAGGAGTTCCCCACAATGTTGGTTGTTAAGGATGCCTGACAAAAGACATTCTTGGGTCTGGACTCCCAAATATTAGGCAATCCTGAGGAATTTCATGTTACATTACCAGAATAGACTAACAGTTGGTGATGCCACGAAAACAACAATAGTCGCTGCCTTGGTAATTCGGGAGATAGCTAGAATCCCGCACAGCGTGCCGATTCGGGTATTCGCAAGCACTGGATGTTGTATGAGCCAAGATTTCTTCTGATTCAAGGAGTTACAGTTTGAGGTCGATTTAAATTAACTCCTATATTTCTTCGAACACCTTATAGCCACGCGCTTTCTTTGATAAGCGTGTCACTGAAGACATAGAGGCTGCTCTGGTAATACAATCTTACTCATCCACCTAATCCGCTATCCATGTAGCGTCTGGACAGGAAATCCTTCGACCACAAGACTCCACTGGAAGCGTGTGTCACAAGGAGATCTTTAAAACTGCTTGACTTCTTACCATCCAGGGTCAAGAACAACCCACAGCCTTCCTATCAAAGGCTTCTACTCCCTGACCACTGAACCGTACTTTCCAGTCGAAGAAGGTAAATGTCAAACTGTTGATGGTCGTCAATGACTGCGCAGAACGTGGAGTGGCTCTGATCCATTCTTACAATGATGTAATAAGGATGAGTCACAGAAACAATACTTGCTGCAACTTGTCTCCAGTCATCGGACAAAATTGTCACTTCCAACGAAGGCAAATTAAATAATAGTGGGTGGTGGGTTTTCAAGCACTTCAATGGCGCGATTTATGCAGACTGGATAACTTCTTTAATTATCGGAACTATATTTCATTACAAACTTAATGCAACCTGTCTAAACAGCAACACTGCAGTATATATTTCTAATTGGGGCTGTTTATTGTTCAAAATAAAAACTGAATTGAAAAAATATATAACTGATTTGGAAAAAAATCCAAATTATACATGTTTTTTGACAAGTTCATACTATATAGCAAAAAGTCGAAAAACATAGCGACCTCTAAATATAATCCAATCTTTCCAAAATTTTGCATAGAGACTCATGTTTTCATGTGTAACAAGGGCAGCCTTGTGGAGCAATACATTTCCAACTTTTAATTTTTTGGACCACACTAATATTATGCATAGATTGTGTTCTTACCTATTTACGTTTTAGTAGGAGTGCCAGTTTTGGTTTTAATTTAGTGTATGTATATGTAATTTATATTAGAATGTCGTTGATATGACTCTACTGATTGGACGGTATATTTAGATATTAACATTTAGACCAATAGCAATGTATTGGAACAGTCCATTTTATGTACACATTATCTTGTTATTTGAGTGTCGAGAATAAAGCAGTCACTCACAAGTTGTGGTTGAGGTTAGACTCTGATGTGCTGTGGACTATCACACGTGGCGGTAGTTCACACATGTTGCAACGAATATTCGTTAATCGCCGACATACAGATTTTAAATGCACGAATCCATCGACAAATTTCTAACTTACACTATGAATTGTATGAGTACGGGACGGATGTTCGCTAGCTGATAACTTTGCGCTCACCTCAACAATGCACTGACTTTTATTGGCTGTTTCCAACCACAAGTCTACACCGATGCATGTCCTATGCAACGCAACTGAAACTTATCGTTTCTCGAACGCTCGCATGGTATACTGCGACCAGCCAGTGTGTCCACAGCACGCAGCTCATTTCTTACAGAAGTGAGAAGCATGTGATCAATGCGTGTCAGCTAGACTCTTAGTAACAGCAAGCACGTGATGAACACTTGCTCAAACAGGTCAGTAGCCCGATGACCCATCGATATGACGTCGATAATTCCAACAAACGAACACTGGCCCGGGGCGGAGACTTAGGGGGACAGAGGGTCCCGCCCCAAACTTGAGGTGGGGGGACGGAGCTGCTTACATCCCCACTAATATTTCTGAAATATTTAATGAATATAATAATAATAGCTACGCGTGACAGCTGGTAATCAGCTCTCAAATAATAAAGCAATTTTGTTTAGATGACAGCTTAAAATGCTACCATTACAGTGTAGAAATTCAAAACATTCGGCCGCTCCTTCCCCCCCCAAACCCAAGTCACCGCCTATGCACTGACCCACGCCGCAAAAACAGACTTACAGTTAAAAATCAGTTTAGATTCAACAAGACCAATGAGTTAGTGTTGAAATTAAAGATATACAATAATGAAAATGCTATGATCGCAATACATTCTATGACAAAAACAGGAGCAAAAAACCCATAATTATACAATAATGGTTGGTAACTCTTGGTGTTCTATTGTTGTTTCGCAAAAGTTACTTGACTTACGCACGACAATTTAAATGTAATTCTATCGTGTAAATCCTGAAATGCTTACCGCAATTCATTGTAGAATTTAATTAATAAGTGGTATATATAGAAAGGCATGCCTTGCAACCAAACTAACACAATTCTTAACTGGCTTAATAGTCTGCTAATCAGCGAGCTGGACTGTCAACCAAGAAGTCGAGGGTTAAATTTTACACAAGATTTGAGACTTTTCAATTTCAGCTCTGGTTGCGCCCCAGTCAGCTCAGTTATAATAAGTACTGTAGCACTGACCACACTGTCAGTCGGAAAATTAGACGGTGGGGAAAAGGATTCGCCTCCAGTCTAATCTGCCGATACTGAAATACTGAAGCCGCCTAACACTTCATGACCTCTTGGAACTAGCTGAAATGATTGCTCTCTGCTCTTCTGAAGCAAGGCAAAGCAGAATAGCAGTTTGCAAGATCTCATCAATGTGAGCCTCAAATTCATAAACGTTTCTAATTAGTTTATTATCTTAAGACTTAGCATATACTAATTTACCTGGACAGCTTTTGATTTAGCCTCTGAATTTCATTCTTCATTTCCACGTTCTTCGTTTGCATTTCTCTTTTGTTTTCCTGGAGTGAGTTGCTTATATATGTGTTGTGACTTTCGACGCGATTTTCCAGACGTGAGATTTGAGCTTTCGTACCAGTATTCTCTGTTTGTATTTGTCTTCTGTTTTCTTGAAGAGAGTTGTTCATATCTGTGTTGTGACGTTCGATCCGGTTCTCCAAACGTGAGATTTGAGCTTTGGTTTCATTGTTCTCTGTTTGTATTTGTCGTCTGTTTCCTTGGAGTGAGTTGCCTATATATGTGTCATGACGTTCCACGCGATTATCGAGACGTGTGATTTGAGCTTTAGCATCGTTGTTCGCTGTTTGAACTAGGCTTTCGATTTCTCCAATTGAGTAGTTCAAATGTGAGTCATGAAGTTCCACGCGATTTTCCAGACGTGAGATTTGAGCTTTTGCATCACTGTTCACTGTTTGTATTTGTCTTATGTTTTCTTGGAACGATTGGTTCATAAATTTGTCGTGACGTTCCACGCGATCATCCAGACGTGAAATTTGATTTTTTATATTGTTTTTGGCTGTTTCAACTTGGCTTTCTATTTCTCCAACTGAATAGTTCAAATGTGTGTCATGACGTTCCACACGATTCTCCAGACGTGATATATGAGCATTTGTGTCGTTGTTCGCTGTTTGAACTTGGCTTTTTATTTCTCCAATTGAGTAGTTCAAATATGTGTCATGACGTTCCACACGATCCTCCAGACGTGATATATGAGCATTTGTGTCGTTGTTCGCTGTTTGAACTTGGCTTTCTATGTCTCTAATTGAGTAGTTCAAATGTGTGTCATGACGTTCCACACGATCCTCCAGACGTGATATTTGAGCGTTTGTGTCGTTGTTCGCTGTTTGAACTTGACTTTCTATTTCTCCAATTGAGTAGTTCAAATGTGTGTCATGACGTTCCACACGATCCTCCAGACGTGATATTTGAGCGTGTGTGTCGTTGTTCGCTCTTTGAACTTGACTTTCTATTTCTCCAATTGAGTAGATCAAATGTGTGTCATGACGTTCCACACGATCCTCCAGACGTGATATTTTAGCTTTTATATCATTGTTCGATGTTTCAGTTTGGTGTTTGATTTCTTCAATTGAGTACTTTAAATATGTATCATGACGTTCATGGCGTTCCTCCTGACGTGAGATTTGAGCTTTTATATAATTGTTAACTGTTTGAACTTGGCTTTTGATTTCTTCAATTGAGTTCCTCAAATATGTATCGTGACGTTCGTCGCGAACCTCCTGACGTGAGACTTGATCTTTTATATCATTTTTCGCTGTTTCAGTTTGGCTTTTGATTTCTTCAATTGAATTCTTCAAATAAGTATCATGACGTTCATGGCTATCATCCTGACGTGAGATCTGAGCTTTTATATCATTGTTCGCAGCTTGAACTTGGCTTTCAATTTCTCCAATAGAGTTGCTCATATATGTGTCATGACGTTCGAAGCGGTCCTTCAGACGTGAGATTCGAGCTTTAAAGTTCTGCAATTCTGATTGAAAGCCCTTGGTTAAGGTAATCCACGCATCGCTATTGTGTACGCGGAGGTCTTTAACAAACCTGGATAGGATATTCACAATCTCTTGTTCATCTCTGTAGTAGTCATCAAAGGTACTCTGCCCTTTAACCAAAATGTTGTCGAGATTTATTGCAATCAAAAGCCAAACAACGCGATAAAACTTTGCCATTCCCATTTACGGTTTTAAAGCGTCTTGACAAGTTAGGAGGCAATTGCAGACACTTAGCCGAACAACTGTAGGCCTAAATAACGCTGTAGTTCAGCGTATTTATACACTACAAGACCTCCAATGGCAGTCATGTGCTTTGAAACACATTAATTACTTATCAAAAATATCTACGCTGCCAGCTGTATTTTATATCATCAGCAGTGCAGTTATCTCAAAAAGATCCTCCACATAAAGCCACACACGTGTAGCCTATTATAAATCACAAGTTACTTAATTGAGGCGCCTTATCGCAGAACTTTACATTTCCCGCACCCGCAGCTTGGGACGTAAACGAATATTTGAATTAATTATAGCAGACATTGATCGCTAAAATCCAGGGCACATTGTAAATCTTGAAATTGGAAAGTGCTCATTGCTCAATAGGGTGTTCCCATCCCTAATGGTGAATTTTCATGTATATTTTTTCTAATCCTCCAACCAACCATTTGGTGATGGCTTATATTGAGACTCTATAGCCAAAAATATTTTGAAGATTGAACAATATTTAGAACTTGCACAAATCAGTTGAAATTCTGTAAAAGTGCATTTTTTTCCGTTTTTAACCATTTATTCTTAAATTATGCATTGGAAAATTTTTGCAAATCAGCAAATGTTTCAAGACCACCTGGATGATTAGTTTAACAGTGTTCCCTAATAAAAATTGAGAAAGAGCATTTATTTTTGGAGGCACAGCGAAAAAATCGTCAAAGAGGAACGATAGCCCGCAGTAGATAGAAACCACACTGAAGAAAAAATGCGTATTGAGGCTTTAAACAGCTGCAACAAATCATTCAGTGGAGACAAAACACGCAAAACTTTGTGACATCATCACTACCACCAGAGCTGATATTCAGGAAGGTGATGATTATTGTGATGGATTATTGTCGGACAGCAACAGTATTACCTTGTCACCTGAGAAAGATCTGTGAACTTCAGAGCCGAGAGTGATATAATAGGCACGATGAATGTGATCACTCCTAAAGTGGATACAGTACTAGATTGGATAAAAGGAAGGGGAAAGAAGGCTGCTCAAATATTTCTGCAATGGCTTCATCAGGACAGATGTAGTATGATCCGAGTTCCAACATTTAACACGCCGAACCACGTCTAAGAGATTATGCTGGAGAGGATGATTTGCATCTATTATGTCTCAAAGTCTCCTGCAATAGAACTGTTTGGCCATTTCAAAGATTTCTACCAACGAATAGATCAAGCTTCTTCTTTCATTCATTCCGGAGATTTTTCCACAGCCCTTGACGATGAAAAGTATGGCATCCATTATCGCTCCATGGAAAACAGTGTCATAGAGTTTGGAGTAGCACAGCTAGAAACATTCCAAGCGCCAGATGACTATTGTGAACTGCTGGAGCTGTCGATTGCTTTCTTTAATAGAACGTCTCACAGAGGAATCCATTTCTGATATCCAGCAGCAATTCACCATGCCCGCTGGATGGCCAGAACCATTAACTCCATGATACTGTGGCTATTCCGCAAAACAGTATGAACTATTATATACACTGTGTCCACGATAAAGTAGATCACTAGACTTTGTTAAATATCTTGGTCAATTGTAGTACTATAGGTACTAAATTTGGTGCACATGAACTTCAAGTCTATTCTATCTTTACCCTGCAAATTTTATTACAATTGATGCAACGGTTACGAGGATATACTCTTATGAAATTGGGTGGTTCAGGAACCAAGTTAAGTACGTAAGTAGCCTTTATTTGCAGCCGTTAAAAATTCGGGTAGAAACGTCTAGTTTATATATATTTGTCTGTCCCTCTAAATACTCGCGAATGCAACACTCTAGCTATCGGAAATCTTTACTTAACGTTCTCCTGCCAATTTCTAGGTAAACGCAGCTATTTTGAGCTCAATATTAGGGTGGTGTGAGATACATTTCTCAGATGAGGGTAGAACAGTCTGCCGTAGTGTCTGTCTGTGTCAGAACATCGAAAACTATGTTTTAGAACGATTAGGCATTGTAACTTTTATGCTTCGACATTTCGAAATTATTCACGATCAAAATGGAATGTTCGTGACGCTCAATTCATCCGACAAAGCTGAAATGACAACAGAATCAATGAAAGATTGCAAACAAAACTATACTAAAACTGTAAAAAAATTAAAACAAATGTGTACTGTTAAACCAGCTCGCACCACAATGTACCGTTAGAAAGGCGGTTCAGAGCTGAATCGAATGACATTCTATGGGTCGAAATATCTCGAAGGATAAAAAGTTATTAGTGTTTAACCGTTTTCAGACTTAGCGACATGTCGCGAACGGTTCGCGGCGAACCAGAGGAAATAGTAAAAATTTAATGTTAATAACTTCTACAAATATGGGCATATTCTGAAAATTAATGCATCATTTTATTCAGTTTTAAGAGGTCTTTCCAACGGTATATTGAATGGCAGTTAATTAGTCTTCAATTAGAATATTGTAAAAGAAAACCTGCAATTTTCTCAAAAAAACGCTATTTTCGTAACTTTGGCCCTCTGGGGGCAGCGGAAGACAGTAAAATTTTTAAAAAAATTTTGGCATTTTTTTACCCCATGCCATTAGGCAACTTTGGTTACTAGTACTTTTCGGATTTTCTCATTTTCGATTTTTTCACACCACCCTACTCAATATGTTATAGCTGATCTGATATATATATATATATATATATATATATATATATATATATATAATATATATATATATTGATGCTTGTATTAAAAAAAGCCATATTTTCCAGGAAAAATCTGCTTCAAACACTGATGATCCAATTACGGATGTTTATAGTCTAAGCGTGATACCATAATGCATGCGAACACTGATGTGTATAATAATTATATGAAAAATGATATATAGTGAGCCTAGGCTACAGATTAGTCCCTACGTCACATTTCGTAGGTCCAAAACTGGTTCGAATATTCTTTGGTTTCAAACTTTCAATTAATTGGGTAGGGCAAAGGCTGAAGGGCAACGTGGTCGTCCCTGCAGATGTCTGTTTTGGTCCCGTGTATTTTTAAGCGGTTTTAGACGATTTTTGGTCAAGGTGGGCGCGATGATAACCCATGGGTCTAGACTATAAACATCCGTTATTGCACAGTGTTTGACATAGATTTTGCCTGGAAAATATAGATATTTTAACACGCATCGCGTTACTGTGATTAATTATGCACGTGACAATCAATGTTACCAACTTTATTTAATTATAATGAAACCATGACTTCCTGCATCAGCAGTCAAAAGGAAGGGTTTTGGTGACTGTTAACATTCTGGCACGACTTCGCCTTTCATTCGCCAGAGTAGTTGGACAAATTGGCACCTTGCATGGCTGCCATACAGTTAAATTCGACTCCTGTAAAGTGTACAAATATGATCAATCGTAATAATCGTAATCGTAATCAAGAATTTATATAGCGCCACTCAAAAACAGAGGCGCTCCCGAACCGAGCCAGTTTCTTCACTGGTAAAGGGAAGTTTCAGGCGCTTGCGGAACTGGTCAAAAGAAATAGAAAAAGGTCAGTCCTGAGGGACTGAGGTAACTGGTTCCAGCTATTGGGACCAACAATAGCGAAACTCCTAGACTGGGCCGTAGAAGTACGCAACCGCGGGACAACCAAGTAACCACGGGCCGAGGACCGAAGGGAGGAACGACTGTGCAGAGAAGATACTGGGGTACAAAAGGCCCTAAGATAGTGAGGAGCAGACCCAGCAAGACAGCTTCGCATGAGGGAACATACCTTGAATTGGATGCGCTGGCGGATGGGAAGCCAGTGAAGGGAGTCACGGATAAATAGGAGATATGGTCAAACTTTGCAACGCCACCTATGAGGCGGGCGGCAGCGTTTAGAATGGACTGAAGTTTATGTATTTGTAGAGGAGAGACCAATGTACACCGCATTCCCATAATCAATCCTGGAACAGATCAATTCATGGACCAAAGTCGTGATAGTGTGCAGTGGTAGTGATTGGCGGATGGCACGGAGTTGGCGTAGGTAGTAGAAGCAAGAACGAGAGACACTATTTACGTGATCAGACAGCGAGAGGACAGGATCAAGAATGAATCCAAGATCACGGACAGAGGAAGAGAAGTGCATATATATTTGAAAACCAAAGACGAAGGGAGTCAGCATTATTCTTGGTAAGCTGGGCACGACTACCGAGCCATATGTACTGAGTCTTGTCTTGGTTAAGACGGAGGCGATTTGAGGATAACCATCGGTCAAGAGCAGCTGAAGCCTCTAGAATACGCTCGACCATAACAGCAGCTGTGTCTGCAGGTCCATGAAGGTAAGCCTGCGTGTCATCAGCATATTGGTGGGATAGGACACCCAGTGGACCAAGGACCCCTGTTCAACGGCAGGAAGCTACTGTATGTCCAATGAGTACGTCCCCACCCAAATATGGTACAATGGGCCTACAATAAAACAATAACACAAACATCAGCCAGAGTTTATTTTAGACCTGAAGCTCGGCTGGTAAGTGGTTTACAATGTACGTAAATTTGTACATATCTAACAATGTCCTCATCCACAAAAGTCATCTTACCTTAGATGTGTGTGTGTACTTACCTTAGATGTGTGTGTGTGTGTGTGTGTGTGTGTGTGTGTGTGTGTGTGTGTGTGTGTGTGTGTGTGTGTGTGTGTGTGTGTGTGTGTGTGTGTAGTATGTTATGTACACTGTGTAAGGCATTAGAGACACAGGCTATAGAACTGGTAGATTTGTGCAGGAATCAATAATTAATCAATTAACCAGTATCTAATACCAGCATCGTTTAGGTGATACAATATTAAGCTTAGATAAAGTTTGAGGGTATTTGGATTTTCAGGATTATGTTATATGATGTGGAGTGATGCTTTTGGCAACTTTATAAAATCAACGAATGTCTAAATGTCGTCTGCTCAGCTGAAGGTGAGTAACGGTTGAGGAGGATTACTGTGTAGAAGGAGAGTTCAGTGACGGCTGAAGACGACTTAAGACGGTCGTCGGTCTCTCGTAATGGCGTGCCACTAACTCATGATCGAACGTTAAAAGAAGGAAATTAATCTATAAAACGATCGGATATTTCGCAGGTATGAAGAATGTAAATAACTCAATATAGTCCATCTGTCGTTAGTGTAAAGTAAAGTAAATCTTACAAAGAAATAGGACTTCACTCTTTGCGGTCAGCTGCAGTGGATTGCTATGTAAACTTGGCTCAGCGATAAAGGAACTTTGTTTTGTGAACTGGTGGCGAAAGGGATTAAGTACGAACCAAGCGAGTTGGTAGCCTATATAATTGTACGAACTGCATGATACCAGACGAACATTTAAGCGTGAAAGAAAAGTTGAATAATTTTATTGTCAACGTGTTCAGCAGAAAACTTCGAAACTCAAAAGTATCGAAAGGTAGGCTAGATTTCAACCCGATTCCAGATCTTCACAAGATGGTGAATGTTGGGAGAGGACGGTAAATTGGCGATTCAAGTGCAATTTATTTATTTATTTATTTATTTATTGCGTCAGAAAACAGAACAAATAACAGTACACATCATGATAGAAACAGATCAGTCACTGCGCAACAGGAAGCCATGAAAAAGCTAAAAGCTTATACCACCCTGGCCTCTAGTGCCTGGTTAACATTTCAGTCAACGTTTAGTGTCACACAAATCCAGAACAAATTATGAGAACAAATTATGCTGAGTCCGAATAGTTTTAGTACTATACATTAGACATTTTATACATTAAACAAATCATTAGCAAGTTCGTAGAGCAAACAAATCAAAATCAAAGTAAACAGAGGCAAATTTTATGACAAGATTATGAAAAATGAAATAAAATGAAATAAAATAGAACAAAACAAAGATGAAATGAAATAAAACTAAGTAAAGCACTATTTAAAATAATACTACTACATAACTAAGGAATGTTTGCATCCAAGTTGGTCAAGTCAGAATTCACAGGGAAAATTTGTTCAGTAAAGACCTATTATTTCTAACAAAGCTAGTTTTCACTGTATTTTAATAGGTAGCCTATTTTCAGTTCTCTTTTAAATGTGGACAGAGATTTCTCTTCTTTAAGTTCATCAGACAATGAATTCCACAAACGAGATCCCAAGACCCGGAGGTTGCCCGCTCTGGATGCAGTGCGTGCATAAGGAACCACAAAGTTGGATGAGCTGCGAGTGTTATGGGAGTGAGTCTGATCAACTGTTGTGAAATAATTGGAGAATTTCTTTGGTAACATATTATGTACGAACTTGAACATGAGCACGAGTTTAGATAAATGAGACAGCTCATAAATTTTTATTATGCTTAGGGTGCAGAATAAAGGATTGGAATGAGATAAGTAAGAAGAGTGGGTGATTATTCTAACAGCAGCTTTCTGGAGTTTCAATATCCGGTCTAAATTCCCGGTTCTGTGTGGCGACGACCATACAGAGCAGCAGTATGTCATATGCGGTTCAAGTAGGGTGTGGTATAGTAGTTTTAGTTTGTCGAGATCAAGGATATGGCTAATCCTGTAGAGTATACCCACTATTTTAGATATTTTATTAACTACCATGTCAGCATGCTTCCTCCATTTGAGGTCATCAGTAAGTACCACACCGAGAAATTTAATTTCATGCACCTGTGTCAGTGGAACTCCATTTATAGTAATGTTGATATCAATATCCAAGTACTTTTTTTTAGCAAATATCATAAAACATGTTTTTTGTAAGTTTAGAGAAAGTAGATTCACTGAGAACCAATGGCTTATGTCTTTCAATTTATCATTTAATGATGCAGCTAACAGGAGAGGACAATATCCAGTTGCAAAGATGTTTGTATCATCCACAAACATAATCAAGCTCAGATCGGTTATTGATTGAATATCATTTACATACAGAAGGAATAAAAGAGGCCCGAGGACTGAGCCCTGCGGTACACCACATATTATCGGTAAGAAAGATGAGCAAGTGTTGTTGAGGGCAACATATTGATATCTATTTGATAAGTAACTCGCAAACCAATTGAGGGGGTACCCCGTATTCCATAATGCTCGAGTTTATGCAAGAGTATTGCATGATTCACAGTATCAAAGGCCTTTGATAGATCTAGAAAAATTCCAATTGTGGTTTGGTGGGCATCTAAGGTTTTTGCTGATTTGGTTAGCACGATCAAGTAAAGCCAGTTCCGTGGATAAATTTTTCCTAAACCCATACTGGGTATCTGCAAGGAGGTTATTTTGTTCCAGAAAGGTGATAAGCCTATTATGACTACTGACAGCAGAGAACTAGTCTTTGGAGGGGAGTTTACTTAAGCCATAAAATTATGAACATTATTTACTAGTTTTGATGATGATGGTTTAAGTAAGAAAACATAGACATCTTAGACGTAGAGCCATAAATACTATCACGAACTTGAAGATGCGTGTATACATATGTGGATTGGCTATTGAACTATTATAGTCCATTAAATAATTAAACTAATGAGAACTGACTGATCATCTATGACAGATAATGATGGCCTATTTACGATATAGCCTCAAATGTAAGATTAATCTAACAAATAACGAGCCTAAGATCCAACGCTAAGGGATCATCCATTAATTATGTCAACAAAGTAGGGGGAGGGTGGAAAAGTTTGACAGTTTTTGACAAGGGGAGGGCGGTTCGGTACAATTTGACGTCAACAAATGTTTTCCAAAGAATCAACACAGACTCTTCAGAATGGTAGCTTAAACATTAATTAAGTAATGCTAAAAATGTATAAAGTGCTTAATGTTTAATACTACTAAAAAGCGGGTAATAAACTAAACTCATATATTATTTTGAAATTCGAGATTGCATTTTTAGTGTAAAAAATTCAAACAGTGATTCAACATACATTAGCCATTGTGTTTCTTTTTTGTAGAGGAAGGGGTTTTTGGGATTGTTGATATAATTTTTTAGGGGGGAGGGTCCTTCAATGTTTCAGTGGCGGCTCTACAGGGTGGCCAGAGGGAGCAAGTGCCCCACAACTGAGTTTCTGGCTCCCGCAGTGGCCCCAAAAGTTTAGTCCAAAATATTATGAAATATGGTGTCATTTAATTTTGATATTTTCAAAGGTATTACTTACTTGCTTAATAGGGTGGAGTGAAAATGTTTTTTTAATAAATGAATTCTAATAGTGGGCAAAAGTTGCAACTTGTTTAGAGAAAGAAACACACCCAATATTTTCAATTTCAAATGCTATCTTCTGGCCTCTACCAGCAATGCAATATTTTAAATTTTAATTTTTTTCGGTAAAATCGCATCGAAGCCATTATGTTTCGTCACAACAGAGTACTGCTGTTATACAATATTATATATAATATTATGAAACCTTAGCTCAATTATGCGCCATGCAGGGAAGAACAGATTGTAAAATGTAATTTATGCTGTAGGATAGAGTCCAAGGATTTTTACCCAAACATATATCTGTGTTCGGACATCATTCTGAATGACTGGATATTTACATTAGTTAATGTCGATAACTTTTGGAATTGTATTGTATCTATATATTTATAAAGAACCTCTCGCAGTGCTCACCAATCAGAGGCGCACCCAGTGTGAATAACCCAGACAAAAGAAAGTGGTCTTAAGACAACGAAAGGAGGTACTTGGACCACCAGTTCATCAGGAGGAACGTATAATCAATGAAGGGAGCTGATTCCATAGGGCAGGGTTAATGAAGGCAAAAGCTTGGAAGTAGGGCTAGTAATCTAGCCGCAGCACTTAGAACCGACTGAAGAGAGGAGAGACAGACTTTTGGGAGGCCAACAAGAGAGAGTGACAGTAATCAACTCGGAATCAAATGAAGGCATCAACAACAGAGGTAAAAAACGGAGGAGGAAGTGCGTCGGCTTGCTCTGAGGATTTTTAGTGGTAGGCCCAGTGGTTTGGAACGCCCTTCCTTTAGAGCTACGCCTACACACGGAGACTCTATCTGAATCCTTCCTCAACAAACTCAAAACTGTACTACCCAAACGGTGTGTTCATAAAATGTCCAGGCGCTTCTCGGGCTCTGCTGCAGATAAATTTAACTCTGGGCATCGTTCTGAAGTGGATCCCACAGACTGCATTTAGGCAACTTGTTTACATCCAGTTATTATATAATTCCGAACTAAATCAATCAATCATTTATTTCTGTGACCATCAGAAGAGAAAACGAACAATGAAACAATAAGGCAACAAATCGACAATTCTCTGACCATTCGTACAATTATGATTGGTATACAATCTTTAATGCCAAAACACCAGTCTTTTCTGATACTACTACTACTACTACTATTCCTTTATTTTAAAAAAAACTCGTTGACACAAACGCAACAAGATTACAAAATCAACAGTTTAGATATCGATTAGACAAACAAATAATAGTCAAATATGTAAGAGGGTTAGGAATGTATTAGTGACTGAGACCTATTGCTAAGACATAATCTGAAAAGCACTATGTCTAATATTCGTTTCAGAGAGCAGTTTATCAATGCCGTTAGTTGAATGTGTTCGTGCAGAGTCGATTATCATGGGTGCCTTTGTGGAACAGTTTTACTCTAGGCGTGATTATTTAAACTTGCACTTAATTAAAAGTGCATATATTGTTTGTAGTTTCTAGGTTTTACTTTTAACAAGGTGAGTCTGTTTCCATTTGTGTCTTAACTTGAGGCTGCTGATTAAACAATTCATGTAGCTTCAATGCACGTCTCTTGTCACCATTCTCACTTTTGACGAAAATAGACTGGCCCCTCCATCTGTTTCCTCGGCCCCTGCGTGGCCCCACCTGTTGCAAAAGTCTAGAGCCGCCACTGCACGCAGTATTCCTGCCAGACGGTTGCATCTTGAAAAAGATACGTGCATCTGGCAATATGTGAGTGCCAAATCCCTCAGTCAATTTTTAGATTTAGCCTATGCAAGCCAAAATAATGCATGTCTAAGATACGTCTCTATGGCATAAATGGATATTTGTAGGCAAGTAAAATTAACGTGACACAATGCTTACTTACTTACTTTATTCTTCATACAGCTTAAACCATTTACTTACTTGAGTATAAATTGCAGAGCGTAATATCATTTATGTTATTCTAAAGTTATTAGTTGCTTATACTATTATTTTTGTAATGGTGAGTTTTATGATTTTACACCAGCATGTTGTATCTTCAAAAAATTATTGTCTTGGCCTATCGATTAATTTGTGTTTGATTGTGCAGTATGACTGAATGTTTCTTCAGATATTTTTGGTGGTGGTAGTTGTGGTGCAAATTACACAGAATTTATGACGTTATTCGTCATTTTATTTTCTCTTGCTAAAAGGGTGCATCTTGTCAAACTTTGACAAAATTAACCTAATTATCACGTTATGTGTAAACAATACAATGCATACTTTAATGCATTTTGAGAAGGATTGTTATTGTTCAGCATTTAGCTAGAAATAATTTTCATTGTTTCAATAAAAAATGATGAAAGAAAAATTTTCAAAAATGATTATAGCAAAGTTTTTGTTTTCTTCGTTTATCTCAAAATGTCATAAAACGTAGTTACGCCAGTCTGGCTTAAGCCCAGCGATTTGCATCTCATATGATGCATCCTGGTCCAGACTATTATTATTATTATTATTATTATTAAATAAATTTGTAACGCGCGCAAGGTCACACCGAAATGTGAATCTGAGGCGCGGATAGTCAGCCGCCAGATGAAGATGCACTTAGGTTTCTAAATCCTTGAAAGCCAGAGGAGAAATAGTGAGTTTTGAGCCGCTTTTTTGAAGGAAGGAAGTGAAGTTGAGCTACGAAGAGAGAGTGGTAGTCGATTCCATTCCTTTGGAGCAGAGGCGTGGAATGCACGAGAGCCCATAACTGTTCTGCATCGTGGCTCAGCTAGAAGGCCTGTACTTGATGATCTCAGGCAACGAGGAGGGATGTAAGGAGTTAGTAGTGCATGAATATAGGTAGGTGTGCTGGTGTTGAGGGCTTTGTAGGTCAAACAGGCCAATTTAAATTTTATTCTGAAATCAACAGGAAGCCAATGCAGCTCGTGGAGTAGGACTGAGGAGCATGTTCGTAGTGGGACACGCATCACTACACGAGCTAAGGAGTTTTGGATTCGTTGCAGCCTTTTGAGTTCAAGGTTTGAGACACCCACAAAAAGGGAATTAGCGTAATCAAGACGAGAGGATACAAGTGAACAGGAGACGCAGTGGCGTAACGAGGGGGGGCAGCAGGGGCGGCCGCCCCCGGGAACAGGGGGCGCAAAATTAGGTCTGAAAATGTGTTTTTTGTTAAAGAAATCAGGTAAAAATAGAAAAATAGTACGTGAGTCTGGGGGCGCGCGGGCAAGGGGGGGCGCAAAATGATATTTGACAAGTTTCTTGTTGAAAAACAGAGAAACAGAGCGAAAAAGCAAAAAAAAAAGGTCATCAGAAATTTTGGCGGAACTGAGAAAAAATGTTCAGGAAATTCTTGCCCCCGGGCGCACGAACCCCTAGTTACGCCACTGAGGAGACGAGAGGATACAAGTGAACAGGAGATGAGAGGATACAAGTGAACAGGAGACGAGAGGATACAAGTGAACAGGATTTAGTCTTCCGGATTACTTAATCGACATCAAGCACGGATCATTAGTACGTATGGAAACTATTAATGAGTTGCGATTAGGTAAGGAAGCCATACACTAAGGATAGTGGCCTTATGCGACTTGAAGTCGCATCTTTGAGAGCTCTTCGGCATTTACATTAAATTGAACTAAAACATAAATCGTCAATATATTGACATAAGATAAAACGAACCAAAAAATCTTATAATCAGTATGCTACGCAATTTTTGTAATAGGCTCTACTTAACCGAAATCATTACTTTTGAAAGTTGTATTGCCTACATTGACAAGCCTTGTGGCTTGTAAGCCACAATAATATTGCTTTTACTTGGGGTAGACCTATTTAATTGTGATACTAAGCAAAGCGTCATTTTCAAGATCACACCAGTTTGAGACCAAACGATTAATAAACTGGTAAGAATCTTCTAGAGATTTCTATAGAGAATATTTACCCTGAAAGTGTTTGACATTGCGCTTGGAATTCACGCTTCATTTTCATATTCTCTATTTGAATTTGTCTTTTGATTCTTCAGTTGAGTCAACATATAATTATGTGTCGACGCGATTCTCCAGATTTGAGCTCTAAGATTCTGAAATGCTACTTAAATATTTGTGGTCAAAGCATCGCTGTAAGACTTGTGCACATCATTAAGAAACCAAGCGAGCTTTCAGATCCCTCTATTCTCCTCAACCATGACTCTGTATCCACCCACACATTCACTGCTAATTCTTCTTTCCGAAACCTATGTGTGATTTTCCGACCAGAATCTTGGCTTTTCCGATCACATCCCTCATCATTTCCGCTATTTCTTCGAAGCGTGTCACTGAAGACATCGAGGCTGCTCTGGTAATACAATCTTATTTATCCACCTAATCCGCTATCCATGTAGCGTCTGGACAGGAAATCCTTCGACCACCAGACTCCACTGGAAGAGTATGTCACAAGGAGATCTTTAAAACTGCTTGATCTTTTTACCATCCAGGGTCAAGAACAACCCACAGCCTTCCTATCAAAGTCCTTTATTCCCTGACCACTGGACCCTACTTCCCAGTCGATGAAGGCAAATGTCAAACTGTTGATGGTCGTCAATGACTGCGCAGAATGTGGAGTGGCTCTGATCTATTCTTACAATGATATACTAAGGATGAGTCACAGAAACAATACTTGCTGCAACTTGTCTCCAGTCATCGGACAAAATTTTCTGTTCCAACAAAGGCAAAATGAAATAATAGTAGGTTGCGGGTTTTCCAGCACTTCAATGACGGGATTTATGCAGACTGGATTACTTCTTTAATTATCCAAAATTATATTTTATTACAAACGTAATGCAGCCTGACTAAGCAGTAACACTGCAGTATATATTTCTCAATTGGGCTGTTTATTTTTCAAAATAATAACTGACTTGAAAATAATTTATAACCGATTTGAAAAAAATCAAAATTATACATGTTTTTTGACAAGCTCATACTATAATATGATTATGGCAAAAAGTCGAAAAACAGAGCGACCTCTAAACATAATCAAATCTTCCCAAAATTTTACATACAGACTCATTTTTTCATGTGTAACAAGGGCAGCAATGTATTTCCAACTTTTAATTTTGTGGACCAGTCTAATGTTTAGTTTTCAACAGAAAAGCTGGATGATTTTACTTAAGCACAACTAGAAAATAATTTCTACAATGTTTATGTTCTCGTTGATTGTTTATTATTAATTTTTACTGGCATTTTAGTGGTATTTGATCCGTGAGTTCCTGAGACCGATAACCACAAATCTATTCGAACAAGCATAAAAAGGGTGGATTGGAAAATAAGCGAAAATTAGAAATTCGAAAAGTAATAGCAACCAAACGTTGCCTAATGGCATGGATCAAACACTGTTCAAAATTTTAAAAAATATTAATGTCTTCCGCCTCCATCAGAGGGCCAAAGTTACGAGACAAAGCGTTTTTCGAGAAAATTGTAGGTTTACTTGTAAAATATACTAATTGAAAACTAATTAACTGCCATTCAATACAACGCTAGAAAGAGCTCTTAAAACTGAATAAAATGATGTCTTAATTTTCAGAATATGCCCATATTTGTAGAAGTTATTAACTTTTTACCATTTCCTCAATAATAATAATAATAATAACTCTAATAAATAATTTTAATCACTAATCAGTGTAATCACTAGTAACCAGGCATGCAATAAATGCAATTGTGCTGTAATCTGGACCTACTACAGACAGTTGAATTTATTCCTGGTTTAAGTGTTCACTTTTCATTTTTGATTACAACTATTATGCTTACTGTTCGAGTGCTCATATATATTTGATAAAGGGTGAAACTTCGATGGTGTTGTGGCAGTCCTAAATATTAAAAATTTTCATACAACTTTTTGTGTGATGTTTCTGGTTGGAATGGAACCAAATGGAACCTTGGCGAACATTAGTTTCACACTTTTATTTTTAAAAACCACCCTAATGTAAGTAATGCTGTTTCGATGTGAAGCATAGGGCAGTGTCTGCGAAGGTCACGAATATTGGAAAAGCGCGATTGGTGAATAATTATGATTAGAGACGCTAAGGTTTTTGGTCGGAAGACATACTTTGATAGATAAGCAATCCGAAACAGATTACTCATCAGCGATTACTAAAGGACAGAAGCAGAGAATTTCACAGTCTTGGATCCTGCTACCGAAGAAAGTTAACTTACTACTACAGTCATTCTCGCCATATTCACCAAGGCATTTCCGAACTGCGCTGGAAGCGACAACTCTATAGGGCCTACGTCTGCCGATGCCATTACTGTCCCAACAACTTGTCAGACTGTACAGCACAAAGAAAACAGTTGAGGCATAATGTAAAGCTCAAGAAGAACAAGCAGTAGGCTA
Organism: Aporrectodea caliginosa; assembly: GCA_020284085.1. Classification (NCBI taxonomy): domain Eukaryota; kingdom Metazoa; phylum Annelida; class Clitellata; order Crassiclitellata; family Lumbricidae; genus Aporrectodea; species Aporrectodea caliginosa. Next base: position 151,535 of record JACEVL010000698.1, read on the forward strand.
CATGTATCTAACACGGAACAGTATCAGTTTATTTCAATATAACGTTTAAAATGCTATTTCTGGTATACATTTGCACATTGTCAAGAATAGTATAAATCACAAAACTTTCATCTACGGGAATAATAGGCGGTGTACCATCTAACAAGGAACACTTAGGAACAGTAACAGTTTTTCAAACTATAGCAATAAACGTATTATGGTATATTTTACAGGTTTACGTTGAATTGAGCGCGCACATTTCGCCGACCTTCATCTCAGCGACCTCAATTCGCCGCCGCGAAACAGAGCGCCGACACAATTCGGCGCCATCAAACACAGCGACTACACAATTCGCCGCCATTCACTTCGCCGCCATTCATTTAAGCCTGTGTTTGATGGCGCCGAATTGTGTCGGCGCTCTGTTTCGCGGCGGCGAATTGAGGTCGCTGAGATGAAGGTCGGCGAAATGTGCGCGCTCAATTCAACGGATACCTATTTTACACATCGCCATGAAATAGCATAGGGCATGTATAGCTAGGCTAATTACTCAGTTAAGATTCAATGTTTAAGAAAAACAATCAATGCAAGCAAGTATCGGTTTAGTTCAAACTAACGTATAAAATCTAATTTATTGTATGCATTTGCCCATTGTCAAGATTAGTATAAATCGCAAGTAGTACAGTTTGAACTCCCAACAAAAGAAAAATAGGCGGTTTAGCATCTAACAGGAATGAGTAACGTTTTCAATAAATGTATTTCTGTGGGGCGCGGTGGTGTAGAGGTATGGTCGGTGCCTTGCAGCCGGAGGGTTGCGGGTTCGAATCCACCTCAAGTCGCCGCGTAGGGACCAGTCCAATCCACGCAGACGCATCACAACCAACGAGCGACGATATTCATTATACGCATGACATGTAATGACTTTGCAACATGAATGTGTTTTTACAATATGATAGTAATAAAAAAGTTCACTTTTTAAAATCTTTGCAATGCTTCTGGAGATGGCCATTGACTAATGCAGCATTGTCAATGATAAGAACTATTGGAACATTCTTTAAAGTATTATTGTGGCATGATATTTATGTGTAACTTGTATGAATCCTCGTAATTGTTCGCCATTGTAAAACTTCAATTGTTGGGTGGGATACCTAGACTATGTCAGAATATTGTCAAATTTTGGTAAACACACTTTTTTAGTAATAGGAAAAGAAATGAAATAGGCGCAGACACTTTTGAAATATTTTGGGGCACATAATGCACCGTAATGAACATGTTAATTTTCCGTGAAATTGTATGGCCCCCTAATTTGCGGGTCCCTTACTGTACAGGGCCGCAAATGAAGGGGCCGAAGATTTCACAGAAATTCACATGTTCATCTTTTGGCCTGTACATGTACATTTGTACACTGTACACTTTTCATGTGTACACTGTTACAGTACGCATGAACATGTTAACTTTCTATGAAATTTTCGGACCCTCCTAATTTGCGGGCCCTGTGCAACTGCAGGGTTCGCACAATGGTAAGGTCAGACTGATACAAATACACTATCTGAACATTGTTAAAATAATTAATCTAAGCACGAACTATTTTGTACGTAGTTATGAAACATGAGCATACACTGTAGTTGACAATTTGATGAAATCAAGTGCGAATGGTAACCTCACACAGAGGACATACAGACCAAGTGCATGCTAAATCATTCCACTTAGAGGCAGCGTCTTTGTTTATAGATGCGCATGCTTCAAGTTGAAGAAAACAATTAGGTTCTCCAGGTTTCCAGTTGCTGTATTGTATGGAAAAAGTCGCTCCGCTATGTGATGTCCATTCAATCGGTGAGTTGCAATCGTCAATATTACTTCGTCGAGCACCAATCCAAAATTCATTTCCCGTAAAAGTCGTACCATCAGAAAAACTGTTCGTCTGTTGACAGTCTAAAGAAGCATAATTATTACAAGCTGAAACTGTGATGTTTGCGCAGGAATATTTGGGAGTCGGATTGAAATGCGAAAATTTATTCTGTAAGTCACGTCTAGAAACGTGCTAGATAACCATTATGTATAAAATCGTGATCTCTAAATGTCTAAAGCACGGTTCAGCTAAGCACAGGGTATCAGCTTATTCACAAGCGCTGCGTCGTGTCAGAGAGGTGGAGATGCGTAACCCGTTCTCAAAGAAAGCAGAGAGCGAGAGACAGACAGAGACAGATAAATAGAAAGACACATAGAAACAGAGAAGAGCAGACACGAAACAGAGAGATTAACGCTATTCGTTGAATTAAACAGCACCTAGTGTAATTAACAGCGATGCAAGATCTTACACTGAATTTATTTCGTCAAACTAAGGTTAGCTATAAAGTATACCGTATCTCTGCCAGTCATTGATGAGTAGGAACTTTTTATGGCAAACCAATGAACACATTTGCCTTTCAACGTTTCTCGACTCGTTGTAAGCCAATTTCCGATTGTGACCATAGTTTAAAACATTACATCGCCAAATTCACAGGCCTATTGTTTTAGAAATTTGGCGTCATTAGCAGTTGCGCCGGTGTCACAAAATAGAGCATTCCCTTAAATTTATATCTCCTTAACAAAAAAGTATCCGGCTGGATGAATCTGAACGGGAGGGACTATCCCGAGCAAAAGTATCCTCCATGACTCGTTCAAATCATCCCCATGCAAAAAGTATTTCCCTGCAACTTAATTACAAATTGTGCAATTTAAGTCAATTTAGAACTGTCGGTCGAGGTCATGGGTAAAGCCATATGCTACTTATTGTTGGCATACATATGCCAAAAAAACACTGAAGCCAGCCAATGAGCCTCTCATTACTCCCTGTCTCTAATCTATACTATAATCTTATCTTCTCTTACGCAAGTTGTAACATTGTCTAAAATTTAGCCGATTCGCAGACTTGCGTAACGAGCGTCGTCTTCAATGCAATTAAGACGCACTGTTATGAAAAGGGACTAAGGTGCTAATTGGGTGACTTGGGGGCTCGTGCTTCATATGGGTCGTTTTGTACCTATAGGTACACCAGCAAAGCCATTGAAGCAATTTGAGGCAACGAACCAAATTCAAGGCCTCTTTTGTTCTGTATGGTGTTGTAGTCTCACGCAAATTAAACAATGCCTCTGTTCAATTTTATTTTTATTTATTTATTTATTTGTTTCAGAAAATTTATATAGCACCCCTTCAAGGATGCCTACTCAGAAGCGCTCCCAGCCCAACCCCGGTCGAATAGAACAGTCTTAAGAGTAGTGAGAAACGAAGCAGAGTGGCCAGCAGGTGTCAGACGCAGCGTGGTAGGGAGCCCATTCCAGGTTGAAGGGCCCGCCACGGAGAAGGCGCGACGCTGCCTGAGAGCAGTCCGCGAACGAGGAACAATGAGCTCAGCCTGTGCGGGTGAGCGGAGAAAGCAACGGCGCTGGACGCATGTGGTGGAGCAGCAGAGCTCCCGCAAGTAAGGAGGGGCTAGACCCTCAATACAGCGCCAGACCAAGACAAAGATTCGATACACAATACGCTGTGGGAAAGGAAGCCAGTGGAGCACGTCCCTCATGTATTCAGAAACCCGCCCAAACCTCATAATGCGGCCAACAAGGCAGGCTGCAGTGCGCAGGACCCTATTCAGGGACCCGGGCCGGCAGGCAGGAAGTCCATCATATATAGCGCTACAATACTCGAGCCGTGAGACTACAAAAGCGTGGACAAGCATCGACGCTGCGCTAGGAGACAGAGAGCGGGAGATTACCATGACTGGAGACAAGTTGCAGCAAGTATTGTTTCTGTGACTCATCCTTAGTATATCATTGTAAGAATGGATCAGAGCCACTCCACATTCTGCGCAGTCATTGACGACCATCAACAGTTTGACATTTGCCTTCATCGACTGGGAAGTAGGGTCCAGTGGTCAGGGAGTAAAGAACTTTGATAGGAAGGCTGTGGGTTGTTCTCTACCCTACATGGTAAAAGATCAAGTAGTTTTAAAAATCTCCTTGTGACATACTCTTCCAGTGGAGTCTGGTGGTCGAAGGATTTCTGTCCAGACGCTACATGGATAGCGGATTAGGTGGATAAATAAGATTGTATTACCAGAGCAGCCTCGATGTCTTCAGTGACACGCTTCGAAGAAATAGCGGAGATGATGACTGAAAGAGTTAATTAAATCGAACTCTAACTGTAACTCCTTGAATCAGCACAAATTTGTGTTCATACAACTTCCTGCTGAACCAGCACATCAGCTGGGTGGCTGCCTGGCTTGTTGGATGTTATCATCACATGAGACCACTGCCAGCTTATGGACCTAACAGTGCACCCGCCAACCGTATCGGACCATTGTCTCATCGTCGCTAACGTTTCGTTCCTCCACGAGACGTTGGCGCATGTCGAGGGGCAGTACCGAAGCTGGAGGTCACTCGATCGAGCCGCCTTCCGTGAGGCCCTCCTTGCAATCCCGGCTTTTGCAGACCCGTCCTCACTTGCTGACGCTTCTACATCCGACCTCTTTGACAACTACGAGTCGTCTGTGACGGATATTGTTAATACCATGCTTCCGACTCGCACTACAAAGACACGTCGCTCGGTCCTAACGCCTTGGTTCGACGCCGAGTGTCGTTCTTATCGACGACACGCTCGTCGCTTGGAGAGGCGTTACAGGCGAACCAAGTCAGCCGCCGACCGCGCAGCGTGGATCAGAGACGTCCGAGAAATGCATCGTCAGTACAAGGACAAGGAGCGAAGCTACTGGGAGAACAAGATCAACCAACACACCAGGGAGCCCAGGAAGCTTTGGTCGGTATTCAACGACATCTTGGGTCACTCACGCTCCGGGCTCTGCCCAGCTACATCGCTTTTCACGGCCGACGCATTCTTGGCATTATGTTACATGTATATATTTTTGAAAATATAGAATGTGTTCTAACAAAGGCCTCTCTTGCCCTGTTCTCCCTATTATGTAAAATGCTGTTGATAACAATTTTACCAATGATGAATACAGCAGGTTCCAATGGTGAAGATAAAGTGCTGTTGATTATAATTTTACCAATGAAGAATACAGCAGGTTCCAATTTTGAAGATAAAGCACATGTTAAATAGCTGATACAAAAGGAAGGAAGAGCAGTAGGTCCATAGTTAAAACTGGAACTAAAAGGAGATTGTAGTTCAGAACACAAACCTTTTATATGGAAACTTTGTGGTTGTATAATGTATAATTGTATAATGTATAACATACTATATAGCATTACACATTACATAATATATGTGACACTGTGTGCTTAGTGTGTAGGCCTACTGTCGTGAATTGAAGATTTAAGTTAGACCTAACATTGAGTATGCTTGCTTGGATGGTTTTGTGGTTATCGGTCTCAGGAACTCAACGATCAAATACCACTAAACTGCCAATAAAAATAAATAATAAACAATCAACGAGAGCATAAACATTGTAGAAATTATTTTTTAGTTGTGCTTAAGTAAAATCATCCAGCCTTTCTGTTGAAAACTAAACATAGGTCCAAAATTGCGAATCAAATACTTATACTTGAAATGACGAAAATTATTTGAAAAAATCAAAATTTCAAAGACGTTGTGGCAGTCCTAGATATTGTTCAATCCTGATCATTTTTGGACTACATTACTTCTAAACCAATTGGCACGGAATGCCGGGTTAGCGAAAGTAAACAACTGAAGATGAAAATTTGCCATTAGAGATGCGACCACCCTATGTTAGAGTCAATATAACCAGACAGTCAGTCAAAAACGAATACAGCTCAAATAACATATGACTAAAAGAGTCACCATTGGCAAGGTCCCGCAAACACGAACAGAAAGTCAGCGGTTTCTCATCCAGAGCTGATGGCTGGCACGTTATTCAAATTTCCTGGTCGCCGTAGCTTGGAAGAAGAGGAATAACGACAGGTGATGAGGGTTGGAACTCGCGCACCTCGACATCATGGCAGTTCCTCTCAGACGGTAGAAGGCGTTGCGTCCGGGCATCCCTCTGGCACTGGATCTGCAGGGAACGACATTCTTAGTAGCCAGCAAATGGTCGAATAATGCCATCGATGGAGAATGGTGGGCGCCATAACCGAAGACTTTGTTGTACAGGTAACAACCTGAAACCCCTCGGCAGGCGAAACCATTCTTCCGATCAATGACGAGCGCGTGGCTTCGATGGTAAGCGTCCGAAAATCGTCCAAAACAACCCCAGAAACAGCGACGAAAGAGAGAAGTCTCTCCACGGACGCATACTAAGCGATTTTGAAAATTGAATAACAAAATTAGTCGAGCAAAACAGGAGTTCGACCGCCCAAATGGTCAAAATTGACAAGCAGATGAAAACATGCGGCTATCTTAGCCGTCACGCGCGCAGATATTTAGTTAAGAATGTCCTTGCCAGTGTTACCACTCAACGTTTTTGGAAAAACCACTAAACAAAACATAGAAAAACATAGGACACGGTTTTTTAGGAGGTGCGTGTAGAATTTGGTAAAATTAGGTAAAATCTGAGAAAATCTGAGCTTTTGTTGGCTTTTGTTGAGAGTGCAGTTCTTAAAAAGGTCCAGTTCTTATTAGAAATTTTCTTGCAAATCTCCCCAAAAAATTTGAAAAAGCAAAAAAAGCTGAAAAAGTACCCTTTTTATAGGAATTGCTGAAAAAAGTACCTTTTTTAACAAGTAAAGCTTCCATGGAAAAACATAGATTTCTGAGAAAGAAACATAGAAACATACACGAGGCAAAAAAAAACATAGATCTTGGAGGAAAAACATAGGAGTGGTAACACTGGTCCTTGCGTAGCTGTGTTACAGAAATTGCGAGAAGTGGCCATCGTCGCATTGCGTTAGCATTTCCGTGTAATCAGCCGAGGCAGCTTTTGCCAGTGACGAAATCTTTCTACTGGCATGATGGAAGTTTCACATATGCCGCAGGGTTGCGGGTTCGAATCTACCTCAAGCCGCCGCGTGGGGACCCTGGGCAAGTCCTTCACTCGCAATAATTGCTCATGCGCTTCGGCGTGAAACTCCGATTCAGTGTCCGCGCTGCAGTCGGGAGCGCCTCTGAGTAGAAATCTTGAAATGGCGCTATATAAATATCTGAAATGAAATAAAATGAATGAATATGACCGCTTTATACTGCGTTGTCAGCGTTGATACTGAGTGTAGGCCCTAAATGTTTAAGGTTAAGACTTTAAAAGTTTTTGACTATGTAGCGTTGGGTCTATGTAGGCTAATGTTCATTTAGGCTTCATTATCACATCAATGATGATGACCACTGATTGACCAAAATGACTGACAATGTTTTATGTCTTAAATAAGTTTGCGATTTTACGTCCACTTTCTTGGCGAGTGGTGGCGCCAATAGTCATTAGGCATAGGGGCCTACTTTATTCAGTGTAATGAATTGCTACTAATACGTCATGGGGGAGTCGCACATAAAACGAAGGAAGAGAATGTGTAGAACAACGTGGTCTCAAGTTGTAGGTATAAAGAAATAAACAAGGGGTATTATACCATGATCTCGGAGTATCTCAGAAGTAATCTGTACTTCTCGATCGTTCATTACAACGGCCAGTTGTGCGTTGTTATGCAATAGCCTGCATTTTCGCTGAGCCGTGTTCCAGTCTACTCTGTCACTGAGAACAGCGTAGCATTTCGAAAATCCAGCGACACCATAGTTGAAACCTGTTGGACAATGGCGACTGAAATAGAAGCAAAGTCAAAACGCGGTAGTTACACTTATTTAAGAATATTTTACCCAAAATAAGCTTAAATTTATCTAATTATATATCTTGAAAACCTCTCTAACATGTGCAGCGCCTGTATAAGCTGATGCGCTGCGCTTAGCTTTTAATAAAGCCTACTTAATAAATTTCGAGAATAGGATTAGATAGTCATTTGAGGAGGTACCGTAGTGTAAAGGGTAGCGAGGAAGAGAGCTTCCCATTTGAAAATAGTATGCGGTTTGAAAATCGATCACGCTGGATTGAGTAGGCGAGCGATGTATGGTCGACCTCGGCAGCCTTTGTATCGTATTCGTTTAGCTGCATATAATAGTACTGACTAGTATTATACTATCTGTATTCAGTTACATTATCAGTCCCGCATCATAGCTGAAATAAGTTTTAGCGTTCTACTTGGCTATAATTAATGACTACAGTAACGGTATTTACAGACAGTAGTTGAACCCATGTATTGAAGTGATACCAAATGTAAAACGATCAAAAGTTATTTTAGGGACAAAAGGTCAATTTCATGATCACGATTTTTCTCTAAAATTGACCTTTTGTCCTTAAGATAACTTTTGATCGTTTACATTTGGCAGGGTGACCAGGTTTCTTTTCTGCCATTCCGGGACACCACAGCGGGGGCTACTTCCAATATCAGTTAAATGTAAATGGTAACTGGGCTCATTGGGAGGACCGTTATGCAATACAAAATAATGAACTTTATGGCGCGCTTATGTATAGGCCTACACTGTCTTCCAATTGAACCGATACCCTTTTGTTTTGGCAATAAATCTGACCATTCTAAAAATTATTTAATAAAATTGTATAGATTAAATAATAAATAAATTATCAATTATGTCTAAAATTGCATCAAATTCTATCGAAAGGGTCCAAAGTTATGCACATTCACATTTGGACAAACAAAATTCAAACTTTCCAACATGTAGCAATTCATTTTTTATTTGTTTATGTAGCACTGTACAATTAGACAAAAACATGAAGACGTCATGTTTTAACGCTAATTTGAGTGAAATGTTGTTCTTCAAAGCTGATGTTCAAAATGTCCGCCAAAATAGACTAGTTCGAAACGTAGGCTATTAAAATCGTATCATCTCCTGCACAGCGCAACGGCTGTTTTTTTCCTTTTGACAAACTTATGAAATGTTTGGATATCCATTATGAAGTTCACCTGAAGTTCTGATTTAATATATATATATAAGCGTAGGACATGGCCTAGGCCCTATAGCCTCTATTGCAGAATGCAGACCTCTAGTTAGCCACTTAGCCACACTCTTAAAGCCACACTCTTAAGATTACATTGTACCTCGAATTTGTAAATTGTGTGTGGCGCTGCATTAATTAAGGCTGAATATTGTGATGCTGTTCTTTTTTACTTTATCATTATTATTTGGAAAATTAAAGTAGCAAATTCTACGTATTTAATTATGATAAAAATTCATTCCGGGACGTTTCATTGTCCCGGAATGGATGTGCCCGGGACGCGGAACATTTTTATCAATTCCGGGACTGTCCCGGGCAATCCGGGACATGTGGTCACCCTATGCATTTGGTATCCTTGTTTCTTATCACAGGTAGCCCTTATCAAGACGAGAAATGCAAGAAAGAATTAACCAATTTCAACAATAATTATTATTGGCTGAGATCTGATAATTTTTCTTCGATTTTTGTTAGATTTTGTTTCTTATGACCTTGAAATGATCTTGAATGACAATGAATTTAGTATCTATATTTTATCAGAATATAACTCTCATCGCGACAGACAAACAGAAAAAGTTCATCCAAATTATTGGACTCGTCGTTAATTCTTTGTGATAAAAAGAGTAAGTCGACAATGGACCCAAGTTCCAAGACAAAAGCCTGGGCGCCTTCAGTCCTGGGAAATTTAAGTAGGTATGTTCGGGGCTTTGAGGGACCTCAGGATAACATTTTAAATTCTGTAAAAAATGTTTCTAGACAACGGGAGCGCTCCTGAGTAGTTTCTTGAAGGAGCGCTATATAAATGCTCTGAATGAATGAATGAATGAATGAATGAATAGAATAATGGGAAAATATAGGGAACGGTTGGTTTCTGCATTGTATCATTTTTCAAGTTATTTTAATTACAAAAAGGTCAATTTTAGAGTAAAAATCATTGTCTGAAATTTGACCTTTTTGTCCTTAAAATAACTTTTGATCGTGTTACATTTTGTGTCCTTCTTTCTTATCACAGGTAGCCCTTTTCAAGACGAGAAATACAAGAAAGAATTAACCAATTTCAACAATTATTGGCTGAGATCTGATCATTTTTCTTCAATTTTTGATTTCGATTTCGTTTCTTATGACCTTGAAATGACCTTGAATGACCACGGATTTGGTATCTATATTTTATCAGAATATAGCTCTC
>JACEVL010000699.1:0-161314 GCA_020284085.1 Aporrectodea caliginosa
TTCATTAGTATCGTTGCAATAAGTCTATCTTGTCATGAGCAACATCTCTGTTTATATGAGCATTATTTTGTGAAGAATATAATCTATATGTGCCACTAAATAAAAACCTTTATTGGAACTGTCAGGAAAAAAGCGACAACAGTACTTAAATTATGTTTCCACCGTTTCCGGCAAGTATTTGCAAACGGAATAAATGTAGAATTATAGGTATTACGGTATTCATCTTGGGCTGCCAACGGTCCCGGATTCGCCGGCAGAGTCCCGGATTTGCCTTGGCGGGCCCGTGTCCCGGATTGATCTCAAATTACCACAGTATTTGTTGTAGATATCCGCAGTGACGTGGACAGGGTAAATGTTGTTCTTGTTTTCGCACACTAGACTCGAACAACCGTCCGTAAATAAGCTTTACAGAAGGTAACTAGGTTGTAGCCTATCCTCTATGGAATAGCACGTCAACATGGGATGTTGGACAGCGCTGTGTTGAAGTCTTCAAAACTTTGCACTGAGTTACTTGACTTTTTGTCCAACGCATTATCAGTTCATGTTTCCAACGCTTTTTGCTTAGGATTGTTCAGGATTATGAACTGCCTGTTGTCTCTAACAATCACAATTGCCTGAGCACCTCCCTTGTTAAAGCGGAACTGATGAAAAAATTTAATTTTAACATGACAAGTGCTGAGTTTTAAGACTACGCAGTGACCAGCACTTCTACTCTCCCGTCGCAGACCTAAATGACACATGCAATCTGCATGAATGTAATTGTACATTATGAATAATTTCGAAAAAATCGGCAATTAGATCAATGAGAACATGGCCTGGGACCATAAGCTAGGATCCTGCATGGTTACCATGATCGGTCACTGGAATTTAACCCTCCGAGGACTGAACTTTTTGTAGTCATTCTAGTACTATGAGGGGGTCTAGCAGACCCCTAGGTCTATTGTACTGTTTTGCATTGACTATCCAATTTTTTAATTGTTGTAACTTAAAATTAAAACAAGGAGACACTGCAGACACTTGTATATGTGTAACATAACAATAAAACTAATTACAAATACTCGGGTATGCGAAGTATTCACATACATGTGAATTTATCAGTTATGTAGCCTATCATTTTCAGTGGTACATTGTAGATAAACAAAACATGTAACAATGTAGATTCATATATATCGCGTCTTAGCAGTAGCATATTATTCGGACAGAGTGATAAGTGCTATATAGATGTCCTTTTGGTCGTAATTACCTACAGTGCTGGTCAGCCTACTGGTCATTTTCCGTGGCACAATTGCAACAGCGACGAGACATCTTTACTCGTGAGTGTTCGCCACATACGTGCTTTTCACAGCCATCGCAAAGTTGCTTGCTTTTACGCTTTCTCTTCGCTGGACACACATAGCAACAGCCTCTTCCAGCAATTGATCGCATTCCACGGACAATGGGTTGCACTTGTGACACATTGTAACCCATCATTTTCAGCTAGCGAAAATCTACGTCTAGAAGTCATTATCTAAGTTTGTTTACGTATATCCTTCACGAAATAATACTGTAATGCTTATACTTTATCAAAAAATAACACCAAATCATTTGCTGCACATTGCAACCGCATGTGTTTTTAGCCTTATTTCTGGGTTATGTTGTTTACATGCCATTTCCATGGTAACCATTATGAGAAACCAATTGCATTTTTATTACTTTAGCGCATTACTGGGCGAGCAACAAAGTCATAAAATATCACAACCAAACTCAATCGGATACTGAGTGAAATACTAAAAAAACCGGCCCGGGGTCTACTAGACACCCCTCATAGGCGTACGAGGGTTAAATTAATCAACTTTTTCTTCTTGAAGTTGATTCTAATTTTAAATATAGGCTGATTGTCTTTTGACGATTTGACTGCAATTTTCAGTAGACTGTAGATCCTACATTAAGCTGACGCAATATTCATTACATAAGCCTACAGTGACGTGGACAGGGTAAATTGGTAATGGCATATCGACTGTGATAGCGGGCGTCCCGGAATGGCAAATCAAGAGTTGGTAGCCCTATACTCATCGGCAATGAGATCAGTTAACTTCATGTTTGATACCAGTTTCACAATGATTAAACAGGTTGTGGCAATGACAGAGAACGCATGAAATCATACAACAATTCATTCTCGTTTTATGGGTGATGCTGGAGAATTCATCTGACCAGATCATATTCATAGAGCCCACGTAAAGTTGCTGACAGAAGAAAGTCACATTCAGAGTTCGGTTAACTATCGAGAACATGGTCTCAGGGTGCGCCAATCAAGTATAGAATTTTTTCTTTCTAGTTGCATGTCTATTAAAGAATCACAGGCACTCGAGTCCCACAGATTACTATGATCTGTGGAGTAGAGGTTGAAGAAGAAGGTATTCAGGAGGTTCAGGGACCCACTGTGGAGTTAAAGCAACTTAGTTCTGCTTTTGGAAGAGGAAACTCTCAGCTCGAGTTTCCCCGACACCAAAGACGTCTTAGAAGCGGGAAGGCCACTCAGTGTTGCTGTAACGCTGAATCCGTCTTATCGAAATGCCGTTCACCGTTCTCTGCAATGCAAGAAGGTTGGAACGACCTCTTCTTCACTACGATCTGCAGGTCCTGTCATCCGAGTATCGAATCGCCCCACAATGACATCGTAGAGTAGGTGTTTACCAAGTCCCCACATTAGAATGGCGAAAATCTTCAAGACTACATGTATATATTGGATATCTATCGACAGAAGGGTCACGCGACAATACCCTAGAAGTAAGTTTCATTCATGGAAATCACATTTCACGAAAAGTAAATTTCATGTGAAAACAAAACCTGGTCATTGATGCGATGGCAAGCTCAAACTATTTTTTAAAATACAAAGCCTTTGCAGAAGAAATTTCCAAATGATGTGTTCAAACGGAAGATTAGTTTCCTGAGCAGTAAATTCAGTCAATGCTTCTGTATATGGAAGATTGCAGTCGATACAACATCTGATTATCAAATATCTTGCAAGAAAATGTCTTCCACAGAAATAGTGACGATTATTTTTGTGATAGTAATGAAGAAGTGACGCGGTTTCACCGTTGCTAGAGTAAACATATCGGGCAAACCAGTGCTCAAACGTTGGTTGGGCAGTAACTGTTATCTCAACTTTCCCCAACTCGTTATTCAGAGGTGATAAATAATAGAAAAGTGTGTGAAATCCAAGCAAAGACTGTATGTCTCCATCGAAAAAAGAGTCAAACGGTGGAAACATCAAAACATTCGCAAATGCAAACTTCATCAAATCGCTCTGCAGATCAGGCTCATGAAGAATTCGTTCACACAAATGCTGCACCTCATCGTATTGGCGACATTTGTAAAGGTACAAAGCACGATAGCAGTCAACTGTGTTGCACTTGATGCCAAAGTCTTTACGAATCACATTGTAGAAGGAAGTCATATTTTCTAATGCATGTTCCATTAGAACACCAATTACTGTTTCTTTAGCTATCTTTACATCTGTAGCTTCGGTCTCTGTTAACGATTGTGGTGTGTAATATACGATCTGTCTGGCTATATTCTGAGTACTTGCCTTCATTGGGGAATTATATTTCGATGTTATTAAAGCCTTTAAGTATTTATCCATAGGAAATACCGAATCAGGCAAATCATGATCAAAATTTAAATTTTTGGATACTCTTTCGGTAGAATAGATAATTGATAATACAGCTACATAATGAGCAAGCACCTCTGGTGAAAGACGCAGATCAAGATAAAGTCGCTTGCCGATGTAATGAAGATTACCATCAGTTCTTTTTCTGTGAAGCACACGCAATCCAACGATTCTTGCGACATCGTTAATGAACAACAAACATCCTGCATTCAGTGTTTCCCTTTGAGATGTTTGATCTGCGAGTACTGCCAAAGAGAGACGTATGGCTTGCTGGTATTCTGATGTGGCAAAATGAAGAGCAGCCAGATAGACCAACGCTGCAGAAGCAATGCCATTGGAGTTATAATCGTCGTATTCTAGAGCTTTTCTAAGGAATTCTTTTGACATGAGAGACAATAGTTGAAATTCTGAAGGACTATTTGATCCAGTTAAATTTTCCATGAGACCCTGAGCACGCAGGAATTGAAACCGACTACTCTGTGCTGTGTACGTTTTCGGAAAGTTGTGATACCGAGACCTTGCAATTTTAGGTTGCATCGAAATTGCGTTGACAAAATTCACAAAGAGATTGCTATCCCATGAAATATATCCGCATCCTAAGCCATAGGCAGAATGCAGAATAAGCAGTAGATTGCCATAGTACATGAAACTTAGGTCGTTCTGTACTGTTGGAAGATCCATCGGTATACCATTTGCTTCGGGGGCAAAACTTCTCGGATAAGTTCCAGATCTGATGCAATTCTTAAATCCTGAACTGAACCCGTATTTTATCATTGGACGCCACATCATGTGAGAATTTGCTAATAGCGTATAAGTAAAAAAATCCACAGATTCTAATATATTCGCTTTCCTATATTCAACGATAGGCTTCACGCAAGCCATTAAAACTTCCATTGTGGCTTTAAGCTTGAAACGCCTCCTAGTGAATAGCAGTATGTAATTTTCCACGAACCAATGACAAAGAATGCCAGAAATGCAGAATTCGTTTAGTCGTCTTTCAGTCTTTTCAAGCATTCTAGCGCTGGATGGCTCATGAAATAAGTTTGCTTCAGGAATAAAATAGTTCGGACAGTGTCTCTTCTTTAACCATTCTGAAAGCTTTTGTAACAACTCACAGCAGATCGCAATAACAGTAAAGGAATCCCACCATTCAGGTGACATCTTTTCACAAGTCCATAACATCAGAGTCTTTAAATGATACGTACAGAGAACCTCATCCTCCTTTGGACAATCTTTCTGTATTATTTCCTTCTTTGCAAAGAATCTCAGCAAATGATAGACAATCTGTTGAATTTGAGTCCAACTCTGAAGTAAAATCAATTCCGCCACAGAAAATGAAATTCTCCACTGTAGTTCATCGTCTCTGCAAGCACGGTGCTGAACGTAGACAACATGGCAACCATTCTCTCTAACCTCTGTGATTGTATCAATGGTCGGCCATCCGTTATTCCTATGTCGTTTAAGCCAACCTTGGGCTTCTTTAGGCCATTGAGGGCACCACAGGCTTTCAACGGCATCACTTGCGGAATATAAAGAAGAATGCGTAAGTCCTTTACGCGTAATTGCTGGACCACTCATGGTTGCGGGAAAGGCGTTTTTTCCTTCGATTGTTAAATTGGAATATTCACTTGCAATGCTATTAATATTTACTATCCCGTAGCTATTTCTAAGAGCTGTACATTTAAATTCGTACTTTTTATATTTCCAATTATAGTTCATTTCCCCAAAACGTCGTAATCGAACAAAACCTGGATACTTATGATATGGTTCAATCTTGTACCACGTGATCATATCGGCCAGGCCACTCCTATCAATTGGTAGCACTGGAAAGTCCCCACTGAAGACCAGCGTATTAGTGTGGGTGATTAGGAGATCTACGTCGTCAACGCATGAATTCAGCGGTTGGATATAGAACTCCGCATGGCTGCCACACACCATATCAAACCTTTTTACTTCGTATTTCGAGCACGATAAGTTATGCATCTGATCAGAAACAGAAATAAATGACTTTGGAAGTAATTGACATGTGGAAACGATGAATTCAGATGCCAATTCCACATTCCAATTTTCATATTCCGTCATCCTAAATGAAAAACATATGGATCCTAAACACTCATGGCCATAATAATTATTACTATCATCATCATCATCATCATCATCATCATCATCATCATCATCATCATCATCATCATCATCATCATCATCATCATCATCATCATCATCTTCTTCTTCTTCATCTTCATCTTCATCTTCATCTTTATTATGATCATCATCATCATTAGCAGGAACACAATTCTCGCTATTACCCTATAAAAAGAGCGAACAATCACCCTCATCGCTCACATTTTATTCATTAATCCGAGTAGTAGTATTAGGGGTATTTGGTGCAGCGAGGCCTAGATTTCAGGGGTTTTAGGTTATATAAGGCCCTATTTGGCCCATGGGCCTTTAGCCGAACCCTTATGACCCAAACGGTGGCCTCCTAGATGGTTTCCTTGCCGAATTGAGCACAACAAGGTCTAAGTAGGGCAATCCCACTTGGGGCCAGGGCCAGGGACACATACACGGGCATAATTAGCCCATGGGCTCTTAGCCGACCCCATTGGGAAGGTCCTATGACCCCAGGATATAAATTCTCTTTCATGTAAACTTGGGTAGTATCCAAAAAAGTAAAAATAAAGAAAAGGCTTGGGCGCATCTGTTTTTTTAAATTTCATTGAGGAGGAGCTGGAGTAGTTAGAGGCATTGCTCCGTTCCTACCTGAGCGGTCGTAGACAGACAGTGCTCTACGATGGAGTCTCGTCATCTGTTCGCTCCCTCGTCTGCGGTGTCCCTCAAGGCTCTGTACTCGGACCGCTGCTGTTCCTGCTCTACACGGCCGACGTCGGTGAGCTTGCCGCCAGTCTCGGCTTGTCATCTCATTTCTACGCCGATGACTCGCAGCTCTACACGTGGGGCCGACCGTCAACTGATGAACAGCAGCGGCGAAGGATGGAGTTGGGCGTTGAGCGGATCGCGGAGTGGATGCGATCTAACAGACTCCGTCTCAACCCCGAGAAGAAGGATTTCTTATAGTGCGCGACCAGCAGACGGTGCCCTCATCTTGACACTGGCGAACTGAGTGTCTGCGGGTCTGCGATCCGACCTGTGACCGTCGTCCGCGATCTCGGCGTCACGCTAGAATCAGACCTGTCCATGAGAAGTCATGTGGCGCGAATCGTTGGCTGCTGCTTTCGTCAGCTCCGTCTCCTGAGAGGCTGCATCAAGTCATTGCCTTTCGAGGCTGCGAGAGCGGCCGTTGCCGCCTTCGTCACCTCTCAGGTTAACCGCTGCAACAGCCTACTGGTCAGTGCGCCCAAGTGCCTCTTGGATTGCCTGCAGTCCGTTCTCAACGCTGCTGCGAAGCTGCTATGCAACCGGAGGAAATATGATCATGTCACGCCGCTCCTCCGTGATGTTCTGCACTGGCTGCCAGTCTCTCTGCGTATTGAGTTCAAAATCTGCTTGTTGGTCTACACGTCACTTCATGGGGCCGCGCCTGAGTATTTGCGCGATTACTGCATCGGGACGCATTCTTCCGCCTCCGGGTTGCGACTCCGATCGCTCGAGAAAGCGATCTTCGTGTAAAACGGATGAAAACCCGTTTGGCGATCGCGCTTTCTCGGCGGCCGGCTTCAGATGCTGGAACGGTCTTCCTCCTGCTCTGCGAGCGGCTAACACAGTTGACTCCTTCAAATCTGGACTCAAGACTTATTTGTTCTGTAAGACCTACCCTGCTGTTAGTTGACTGTGAGGCGCCCTTGTAACGGCATGGCTGTGTTACGGCGCCATATAAATTGTCACTGTTATTATTATTATTATTATTATTATTATTATTATTATTATTATTATTATTATTATTATTATTATTATTATTATTATTATTATTATTATTATTATTATTATTATTATTATTATTATTATTATTATTATTATTATTGTAGCAACTTTGGAATCAGTCCAGCATACACAGTTCAGTGTCATGGTGAGTTGCTTTATAAACTCTGCTCGCGCTTTTTCGCGACCTTTTTTGATCAGCTCTTTTTTTACGTCTTCGCTAACGGCTGTTCCTACAGATTTATGTCGTATCTCGTCCTTCATAACACGATATTTTTCAACCTCCTCAAGAATCAACTTGTATTCTTCCTCGCTGATCAGATCGTCTTCCAGGGCCTTCAGAACACGTCTATGTAATTATGGTATTGAGTTTACTACTGGCCAGAACTCTTATGGCTTCGTGTTTTGCCGCTTTTGCCGAACATTTTTCGACTTATGGCAACTCTAGTGACATCAATCAAACTGGACAACATCGCACAAACTTCAAGAATTAATCCTGGCACCAGCAAGGCTGTTCCACCGGCTCCCGCGCCAAGTCCTAAAAGTGTAAGCTTACAAGTGGCAGACACACCAGTGAAAAAACGAAAATTAGATATTCAAAAATTAATAGCAACCAAAAACTGATTAAATGTCATTCAATATACCGTTGGATAGAGCTCTTAATACTGAATAAAACGATATATTCATTTTCAAATAATTATGCCAATATTTGTAGAAGTTATTAACTTTTTACCATTTCCCATAGTTCGCGACATGTCGCTAAGTCTGAAAACGGTTAAACACTAATAACTTTTTTATCCTTTGAGATATTTGAACCCATAGTATGTCATTCGATTCAGCTCTGAACCGCCTTTCTAATGGTAAATTGTGATGGGAGATTGTTTACCAGTACACATTTGTTTTAAAGTAAATTACAGTTTTTTGCAATTTTTCATTGATTCTGTTGTTATTTCAGCTGAATGCGCACTTTGTCCGATAAAACTGAGCGCTAAGAACATTCCATTTTGATCGTGAATAATTGCAAAATTGTGAAGCATAAAAGCAACAATGCCTACTTGTTCTAAAACGCTGTTTATTTTTGGCACTGACTTTTTACAATAATCCAGGGTCTTGAAGAATTAGGAATGAATAGAACTAAAAAATTTAATATTCTTAATATTCGTTTACCATTTTCAATATTCGTCATTATTCGTCAATTTATAGAAATCTTAATATTCGTAATATGCGCATACTCGATCTATGGCCACCGCCGCCAAACAGAATGCAGGCGATAAAGATGTTGTCCTTGGGAGACACTCATGGCTTTGTGCTCAAAGCCTGTGATAGCATGACTGGTGATTTAGCTATGGCGAACTAATATCTATCAACGACGCAGCGATTTTAGCAAAAGTGTCACCAACACCATGATTACTAGGGTGCTCCAGAAAATTAAAAGTTGAAAATTCATTGTTCCTCGGGGCACTTCCCATGCGTCTCATACAGATGACTCTAAAAATCCAAATTTTAGGCTTTTACATTAAGGCTAAGCCTTGCCCCAGCTTGATGTATTAAAACAATAGGCTATTCGCAATTTTTCAGTTGAAAACACAAATTACCGGTATTTAAGTATATATGAAAAATAATATGTTTCATACATATTGGCCAGAACATGAAAGGTTGCAAGTAAAAATACAAGAACTGAGGTCTGGAGTACCTGTACAAATACTTAAGTATCAAGTACAAGTACGAGTACAAGTACTAAGGTCTCGAGTACAAGTACATATGGCTACTGCAAGAACGAGGACTTCCTTGACAAAGCAATGGTGTATTGCCACATGCACTCATTTATAATTTTGCTTTTTTGAGAAATATAATGGATGTGAGCATCTTGTCACTCAGATTCGATCGATACTGTTTTAATATTAAACTAAACACACTTTCAACCGGAGCGCTAAATGCAAAGCACACTCACAACTCTAAACGCTTGTTTGTCAAGAACAGTTTTGCTGCATTCCAAACGTCCAAGCAATCAATTTCATCAATGTCATCATGGCCTCTGATATTCAATCAGGTTGTCGCTTGTGATGATAAGGTGCTCGGTTTCAAAGAAGATCGTGTACAGTAGTGACCAAAGTGACCAAATAGCTTAGACTTTTTGATGCATGAGGTCTGCAGTTTCGGTTGCTGCAACCGTATCTGTGATTAACGTGCCAAAATGAGACGTTTGCGTAGCACCTGCAAAATAAACTTGATGAAATCCAGGCCATCATAGCTAGTTTGAAAAATACCAAAGCCACTGGTTCACTCGATTTACCAGTTGATATTATAAAACGCATTGCCAAGTATGTATCACTACCGTTGACCCACTTGGTCAATCAATCTTTCTTAACAGGCATTGTTCCTCTTAATATGAAAACGGCCATTATCTCCCCTATATTTAAAACTGGAGACTGTCTTGAGATAAAGAACTATCGTCCCATTTCCAAGTTAACCTGCTTTTCTAAGATTCTGGAGAAAGCTATGTACAAGCGAATATATGATTTTCTTTCAGCTAACCAAATTTTATATGAAAAACAATTTGGATTCAGAAAGAACCACTCTACCAACTTAGCTATTATTGAAGTCCTAGACAATATTTCCGAAGCTATGGATGTAAGTAGTTGTACTCTGGTGTATTTTTAGACTTGTCAAAAGCATTCGATACTTTAAATCATGACATTTTACTTGCCAAGCTATACCATTACGGTATTCGTGGGATTGCTCTGGATTGGTTTAGATCCTATCTCAAGGATAGATATCAACGGGTTTCCTATGCAGGGGTTCTCTCTAGTCTTGCACCCATACTTTGCGGTGTTCCACAAGGTTCAAATTTGGGTCCTTTATTATTTCTCATCTACATAAACGACATCACAACCTGCTCCCCACCCTGCAACTGGTACTTTTTGCAGATGATACTTCGGCTTTTATAATGGGGAAAAACTACCATCAACTATTCCAAACTATGAATTTGGAGTTTAGTAAATTATCTTGCTGGTTCCAAGTGAACATGTTATCACTTAATATAAAGAAGTCAAACTATGTTTTATTTAAAAGCAAAAAGTCAAGGATTCCGAATACTTTTGACCCTACTTTAACTATCGATAACATTCAATTGTGCAGAGTCTCTAAAGTCAAATTTCTGGGGGTTATCATTGAAGAGAACTTAACATGGAAGGAGCACGTGGAGCATGTGAAGAACAAAGTAGCCAAAACTGTGGGGATCGTTCACAGACTTAAGGGGTCCTTACCAGCTCACTCTCTCAACTTATTATATACTACCCTTCTACTGCCTTACTTAAATTATTGTACTGTGGTGTGGCAGGTGGGTATCAGAATATGCTTAAACCTATATACATCCTCCAAAAAAGGGCAATAAGAGTTATCAGTGGAGCTCATTATCTAGCAGAGAGTTGCCACCTATTTAAGTCCTTAAACCTTTTAACAATTTACGACATTTATAAACTTCAACTTGCAATGTTAATGTACCGGCACCACAATGGCACTCTCCCAGCTTTATTTAAATCATACTTCACAGTGATTACTGATGTACATGATTATAACACTAGACATAGACAAAACTATAGAACAGAAAAAGGCAGGATAAATGCTAGATGTTTCTCGGTAAGAATAAAAGGACCGCAGTTGTGGAACTCTATTGATTCTTGCATGCGTGAACTACGCTCGTTGATTGCATTCAAGTGTGTATATAGGACTTCTCTGATTGACCAGTACTAACTCAGCAACTTATAACTTGGAGTGTGATGCTGTCTATTATCGCTTAACTTTGAATACTGTTACTACTGTTACTGTACGGCTGCCTTAGCCTGTTAACTGAATACATTTTGTTGTTGTAATTCTGTGACCGGTAACCAATGGGGAAGACTAGATAAGCTGTCCCAGCTTCATCTCCCCATGAATCATTTGCTACTTGACTTGCATACTCACATTCTTTTGGCTCATATACTGTTAATCTATAATGTGCTGTTAGTTAATTTAGTTGTTTAATGTGATTGCTGTTTATGTACTGTTATTTTTAACTGAATGCAAAATGGTTCAATAAACTCAAACTCAAACTCAAATGTGGTCCCCAACAAAGCATGTGTCTCATTCACATAAGACATAATCATATCTGCACACATTAAATAAGAACATACTAGTTGTAGGCAGTCTTTGACTATTGGAGCAACACAAAGAAAATGCCTTAATTAGCGTTTTACGTAAAACAGAAAAGTGATTCGCAAATGACTACCTAAGTGGCCTAACTAAGCGCGTTTTGAAACAGATGAAAATGTTTCCTTAACAGAGCTATATGCGCCATCTCGCACACGCAGCAGAAGACTGTTTCGAGAGGAACATAGAACACAGAGGAACATAGAAAACTCGCAAATTTCACAAGTGAGCCCCATTCACAAATGAATTCTTTGTAAAAGCCATAGGTTCAGAGGTTTATTGCTCGAAGTCCTATAATACAATTAACAAAATGCATTATTTCCGTGAATAAGCTGGTTTCCCTATCGCGGCTTTCGTATGGTGCTAAGAAAGTTCAACGACTTACATTTACATTACTCGATAGAGTTCAAATGATTTGCTAGTCACTGCTCACCTCTCCGTATGGAGTCTTTGCAAGTGCCTAACAAAGTTTGATGTTGTGCCAGTTGTTTTCTTCAACGATAGTTTCTTCACTACAAAACTTGCACTTAGCAGAAGTAGCAGTTCCCTTGAGAGTGAAATTATCATAACCAAACTTAACCGCTCTAGGAATATTAGTATTTTTATTTTTAGCATTATCACCGTCCGTGGCCGCTATTTTAGCAAGACAACCGGAAGAAAATAATTCTGATCAAGATGCGGTCCATACAGAACTGCCAAATTATCCAATATCCAGAACGTAAGAATTAATTACTTAATTATTATTATTAAATAAATTTATAACGCGCGCAAGGTCACACCGAAATGTGAATCTGACGCGCGGATAGTCAGCCACCAGGTGAAGATGCACTTAGATTTCCAAATCCTTGAAAGCCAAGGACAAATAGTGAGTTGTGAGTCGCTTTTTGAAGGAAGGAAGTGAATTTGAGCTACGAAGAGAGAGTGGTAGTCGATTCCATTCCTTTGGAGCAGAGGCATGGAATGCACGAGAGCCCATAGCTGTTCTGCATCGTGGCTCAGCTTGAAGACCTGTACTTGATGATCGCAGGCAACGAGGAGGGATGTAAGGAGTTAGTAGTGCATGAATATACTAGGTGTGCTGGTGCAGAGGGCTTTGTAGGTCAAACAGGCCAATTTAAATTTTATTATGAATTCCACAGGAAGCCAATGCAGCTCATGGAGTAGGACTGAGGAGCATGTTCGAAGTGGGACATGCATCACTACACGACCTAAGGAGTTTTGGATTCGTTGCAGCCTTTTGAGTTCAAGGTCTGAGACACCCACAACAAGGGAATTAGCATAATCAAGACGAGAGGATACAAGTGAAGACGCTATAGTTAGAGAGATATTCTCAGTTAGACCTGGCCTGATGTGACGAATTGCCCTGATGTGATAGAAACAAGATCTCAAATGTGAGCTTACTTTCCAGGGTTACCCCAAGTGTTTTGACAGTATCTAAAAGAGCCACATCAGTGCCTGCAAGGTCGACACTAGAAAGTGACGGGAAAGAACGCAGGCGTTGGCATGAACCAAACAGAATTGCCTCAGACTTGTTTGGGTTTATGGCCAAACCATAGAAACAGAACCATGGCCATTTTTCTCTGATTTTTGCTAGATTTCATTTTGTCTGACCTTGAAATGACATTGAGTGTGTTGCGTTCGTCGTGTCCACACGCCAGTGCGTTCGGCTCCGTTTATTTCTTAAATTTAACCAGATCTACGTCGTTTTCTGTTCTCGGGATTTTGCCTATTCTTAGTAAAAATTGTCGTGATTTATTTCTATTCGCTATTGTTTTATTTATTTGAGTCGTTAAAAAGTAACTTTGATTTTAACTTGATCTCGAACTAGTCTCGTGGATTAGATTTAACGTCATTCAAGATGGCCGTCGATCGATAAGGACCTTAATGCACCTGATGCCGTAATATGATTAACTGCTTCGACTCAATCTGGATTAATGATCTTCATCGTCGGAGTGTTTCGCGTTTCTACATGATGCGTCGATATTACTCTAATCAAGATCTCTACAAAATCTGGTCTGCTGATCAACGACCTGTCCGCTCGCTTCGCAAGACGCTGTTCAGAACTCAGATCTGGTGTCCAGCAAATTGCCGGCTACATCGTCTTCTGCCTACAGATCTCTCGTTCGTGTCATCTCCGGCCATTCTACCGATGGCTACTATGATGAACACTCTGACGTCTCCGTTGACATCTACACCTCTTTCCTCTCTGCTGACATCTACACCTCTTTCCTCTTCGTCGTCGTCATCGTCTTCACCTTCATCCTCGTCTGAAATACCCTCCAGCTGCCTCTCTGGTCTTCGGGCAGCTCTCTGGAATGCACGATCCCTCTCCGATAAATTTGCTTTTATTAGCCAAACTCTTCTCGAGCGTCAACTCGATATCTTCGCTGTCACTGAAAGTTGCACCATGGATCCGAAGATGTGCCGATTTGTCGTGCTGCTCCGCCTGGCTACTCCTTCTGCGACCGTCCAAGACCTGCCCTTCTTGATGGACAACCTGCTCGTGGTGGTGGCATCGTCGTGTACCTTCGCTCTACGCTTCGTTTCTCCCGGATTGTTCTCGATATGGAAATTACTTCGTTCGAGGCACTTTGTTTAAGTATTGCGACCCCTCGTGGTTCGTTAACATTGCTAACTGTCTACAGGCCTGGCTCTGCTGCGCCCACTGACAGTTTCTTTGATGAGTTTTCTTCAGTATTAGAGAGCCTCATCACTCGAAATAGTCAACTATTAATAATCGGTGATTTTAACCTACATTTGGAAGATCCTTCTCTACCTCCTTCAAGCCGATTTTTGGATCTTCTAACACAATTCGGCCTT
Source organism: Aporrectodea caliginosa (assembly GCA_020284085.1). Lineage (NCBI taxonomy): Eukaryota > Metazoa > Annelida > Clitellata > Crassiclitellata > Lumbricidae > Aporrectodea > Aporrectodea caliginosa. Next base: position 14,534 of record JACEVL010000699.1, read on the forward strand.
CGTCAACATGTCTCTGGCTCTACACACCTTCAAGGCGGTACTCTTGACCTTGTCATCACTCCTGAAGACGTTACGGTACAAGATTTAAGAATCCTTCCGCCGACGCTCTCCGATCATTCTCCTATTGAATTCTCTATTCCTCCTCTTCATTCACAACCCATTCATGCACTCAGGTATCTTCGTGGATGGAAATCTCTCGACCGAGGCGCCTTCAGTGAGGCTTTACGAAACTCGCCTCTCTTCTCCTCTACCTCGCAACTGGATACTCAGTCAACTTCACAACTCTTCGATCTCTACTCCTCTACAATCAGCAATCTTCTGGACAAGATGATTCCACTCCGTGGTATCAAGATTCGCGTTCGGCCACTTGCCGTTTGGTTCGACCGAGAGTGTCATCAAGTTCGTCGTCGAACACGCTGTCTTGAACGACGTTTTCGTCGTTCTAGAGATCCAGCTGATCGTCTCGTCTGGATCAATCAACTGCGCTCCCTTCATCGTCTCTATCGTCAGAAAGAGGCGGCGTATTGGGAAGATTTGGTCAACAGAAACTCAAAAAATCCTAAACGTCTCTGGTCCGCTATATCCGGTCTACTGGGACGATCCTCTCCTACATCCGTGAATCCTTCATTCTCAGCGGACGATTTTCTACTGATGCTTACAACTAAACTGGATGGGCTCCGAAATTCCACAGCTGGTTCAGCACCGCCTTCCTACACTTCTACTGAATCGGTGTTCAAGAACTTTCGACCTATCCTTGAATCTGAACTGCGTCATCTGCTTTCTACATCTAATTTAAAATCATGTGAACTTGACCCCCTTCCCCCGTTTGTTATAGTTGATGTACTAGATGACATTGTTCCCTTCCTTCTCTACTTGTTTAATAGGTCTCTTTCAGAAGGTCTCCTTCCAGCATCCCAGAAGCGCGCTATTGTGTTTCCCACTCTTAAGAAGCCCAACCTGGATTCTAGCATATGCCAAAACTATCGCCCTATTGCAAATCTCTCCTTTCTCTCAAAGACTTTAGAACGACTTGTTTCTCTGCAACTTCTTCCTTACCTTGAGCAGTCAGGCCTTTTACCGCCCAGACAATCTGGCTTTAGAGCTCGCCACTCAACTGAAACTGCTCTTCTCTCTCTTCTCTCTGACATCTATTCTGCTATGGATAAATCCCATGTTACTCTCTTAGCACTTTTGATGCATCTTCAGCATTTGATATGGTAGATCATGATATTCTATTACATCGCCTTGAAATTTCCTTTGGTCTTAGTGGCCTTCCTCTTCTTTGGTTTCGCTCCTATCTTACTGATCGTACTCAAATGGTTATTCTAGGAGACTCTCGCACCTCATGGGTACCTGTTAAATTTGGAGTCCCTCAAGGATCTGTGCTGGGTCCACTTCTTTATATCTTGTTTACAGCTGATATTCCTCTTCTCTTTGCTAAACACTCGGCCTCTGGTCACCTCTATGCTGATGATGTTCAGGCCTATGTTCATGGCCCCTCTTCTCACCAGCTTGCTCTTTTCCAATCTATTGAATCTCTTTCTGCTGATCTCAATTGTTGGATGTCCTCTAATCGTCTTTCACTCAACTCTTCCAAGACTCAATTGATCTGGCTTGGCACTCGCCAGCAGCTAGTTAAACTTGATTACGATTTGCTTGCCACGAAATTCCCTCAGTTTACTTTCTCGACAAATGTCCGTAACCTGGGTGTTACTCTTGACAGTACTCTTTCTTTCTCTGCACATGTCTCGAATCTCTCTCGGTCCAGTTTCTATCACTTGCGGCGTCTACGTGCCATTCGACGATCTGTCCCCTCGCCGATTTTTTCTTCCATGGTTCATGCCTTTGTCTGTTCACGCATTGACTACTGTAACTCATTACTTATAGGCCTACCAAAACTCCGTCTGGCTCCACTGCAATCAGTACTTAATGCTGCTACTCGATTGATTGCCCGCCTACCTCGTTTCTCCCATATTTCGACTTTCATGGCTAAAGACCTTCATTGGCTTCCCTTAACTGCTCGGATTCAGTTTAAAATTATCTTTCTTACGTGTAAAACGTTTTTAGGTCAAGCTCCACGCTACCTCTGTGATCTTATGAGACGGCCTATCTCAGCTACTTCTGGACGTCCTCTCCGCTCTTTTGACCATCATGACCTTTTAGTTCCTCGGTCTCGGACTGCCACAGCACAGCATCGTGCCTATGCCTCTGTTGGACCTTTGCTATGGAATGACCTCCCTGCTTTAACTCGTGCTGTGATGTTATCTGGGAGCACCACTGTTTCTGCTCGTTCTCTTAAAACTTTTCTTTTTCGAGGGCCCTTCGCACTGGAAGCGCCTCTGATTAGGTTGTACTGCGAGAGGCGCTTTATAAATCCGTAAATAGAATAGAATAGAATAGAATTGAATGATCCCGAATTCAGTTTCAATATTTTTACCAGATATAGCGCTCGTTGAGACAAACAGAACAAAAAGGGTTGATGCAAATCGGACAATTCGTTCATTTTTTGTGATAAAAAGTGTAAATTGATAATGGACCCAAGTTTCAAGTCACGAGCATGAGCGCCTGTAATGGGGTCTATGGGTAGACCCAACAGTGGAACAGTTGGCGGGTTGCTTACCAAGCTCTGCAAACAAGAGTGTAGGCCTATTTTATACTTACACAAACAGAAACACTAGTTAAACATACTTAAACTTGATGCTAAATATTCATCACTTCTGAAGATAGTGGTAGCCATTCTACACTAAAGTGGATCGATTGTATAGGCTAAAATATTTTTTCTTAAATAACAAAATTTAATAGTGGGCAAAAGTTGCCTATTGGTATGACAAACACACAGTAAAAATTTGGTAATTATTGTGCATCATCTTGAGGGTCCCCAAGAACTGTGAAGTTTTACTATATGGGACCATAAATATGCATGGGCAATATTATTGATTATTGTGAATCATCAGACGTGACAACGTCTCGTATTACATGTAACGTATTAACAAATCATAGAATACATTTTTATGCATAATTCAATGCACAAAATAATGTTAATTTGCAAAACGTTCAGGCTACGTTTGACCAAGTGATCATCGATCAAACAGTGGCGTCCACGTCTACGGTCGTCTGTCCGTGAACAAGAAAAACAGTTTGAACACCAGATGTAGCTGAACTTCACCTCCTTTTTTGCTCTTGTATGTTGGAAACTTCCTTTTTTCAGTGTTGCATCTCAAATGTTCATAAAAGTGACAAATTCAACAACATTGCCAAACGGCTTTAGGATTTGGTGCTGATATGGCTACTGTTGTTGTATTTAAAATTTCAGTCAAATGATAAACGTTTTGACCGAGTTATGACTCTTTTTCTAGGGGTCCACTTTTCATTGGGACACAGTGTAGAGTAGGCTGACCAGATATTGGAAACTAAAAACCGGGACACTTCGATCACAAAATAAATTTGTGATGTTGTCAATAATTAATATAATATAACTAGCACAAATATCTATTTTATGCTTATTATATTGGTATAAGACTATAAGACTAAGTAAGTGAAAGGTTTTATTCAAATCATGCTTTTAAATTTAAATTTAAATTCTTAATTTCTCAAATCAGTTACTCAAATTTGGCACCTGAATGTAGGCCTTAATATGCTTCTTAAAAGTTCTGTTGTCTGCCAACATTCTATCATAACAAATCTAGCTTTTAAATTTAAATTTAATTATTCTAAATTTATCAAATCAATCACTCATATTTGGCGCTTGAATGTATGCTTGTTAAAAGTTTTTGTCTGCTAATATTCTGTCGTAAAATTCAACACAATGTTTCTTCGATATTCACTTTCACTCTCATAACAGCTTCAAGAGTTTCTTCGGATAATCGACTTTTTTATCACTACGACAATATGACGTTTAGAACCGGAGGAGGAAATATGCATGGTAATAAATAAAAGTGAGATTAAAAATGAATTTACTCGCCAGATGCCAGTAGTAAAATGAAGGAGACGTTGATCAAGTAAGTAAGTATATCCTTTATTTGATCACATGACAAACGCACATGAAATGCATTATAAGATCGGAAAGTCAGGTCAGTTTTTAAAAACCGGGACATATTTAGAGTTTGGCCTACCTTTCCCGGCAGCCGGGACAGCTAGCTGAAAACCGGGACTGTCCCGGGAAAACCGGGACGTCTGGTCAGCCTAGTGTAGAGTGATCTGCTACCCTCTTTTGGATTATTGATTTCACTTTTAAAAATAAAAAATAAATGACCATTAAGATAATTAAATAAGCTGTAACAACGTTCAATCTCTTAAATCTATCATTCCTTAGTCTCGTAATATGAAATATTTCCTCAGCAGCACACTATTTCCAGCGTTTTCATTAAATGAATGACACACAGAAATATTTCTTTATAATGACACCTAGATCACGTGGCCTACAATGGCGCGATACGGACGTTTTTCGACTAGTGAAGTTAAAACCTTATTAAAGTAATATGCGAATAAAATAAAGCAACAGGACATGCTCACTTTGTTTCTATAACATTCACGGAATATATTCACTGAAATGCCTAAGAAAGAAATCTCAAAAGAAACCTTGAAAGTGGACCGCGACGAACTGATTGAGGCCCTGACGGACGAGCGAGTCATCGAAGCACTGGCTGATGGTTTCGCTAAGACCCGAACCGGACAACATTGTTCGTGATCACATGAAGGTATTTGAAGAAAACTTAAAAACTACTGTAGAGAAGTTGGTGCAGGAGCGGGTCGACTCTCAAGTGAAGACGTATGCAGATTCAGTCGATGGACTAAAAATTGCAAACGAGCAATTAAAGGAGCGAATAGAACAGTTGGAGACCTACTCAAGAGCCGACAATCTGACGATTCATGGGATTCCGGAGAGGGTGACTGTCCAGGCTGTGAAGGGGACTTCGGGACAGGAGCAGGCGATCATGAGTCTACGAAGGAATCAGCTTCTACCACCTGCGATGTGATTGTCGATTTCTGCAACAAAAGACTGGGGGTCGCTATTGGAAGACAAGATATCTCGATAGCACACCGTCTTCGTTACGGGGACAGGTCGATAGTCCGAAGGTTCGATAGTCCGAAGGTTCGATAATCCGAAGGTTCGATAGTCCGAAGGTTCGATAGTCCGAAGATTTCATGGTAAAACATATAGGATATGTAGAAATATATGTTTATGGGTAATCCCGTATTTTACGTTGATAAATTCCTTGGTCCGAAGGTTCGATAGTCCGAAGGTTCGATAGTCCGAAAGTGTCATGGTAAAACATATATGTATATGCACATTTATATGTATATGTACAGTATATGTATATATATGCATTTATATGTATATATATATGTTTGTATACGTTTATATCTGTTTGTATATATATATATATGTATTTATATCTATATATGTACATAATTATATGTATATATAAATGGATATATATTTATATATATATATGTACATATGTATATATATATATATAAGTTTGTAAATATATATGTATTTATATTTATATATATACATTTCTATATATAATATATATTATATACATATATGTGTGTGCATATGTATATATGCATACATATGTATATATATTATACGCATATATATATACTTACTATGTATATATATGTACATATATAATAATATATGTGTATACATATATATGCATATATATACATATATATATGTATATATATATGTATAAATGCATATATGTTTTACCATGAAATCTTCGGACCATCGAACCTTCGGACTATCGAACCTTCGGATTATCGAACCTTCGGACTATCGAACCTTCGGACTATCGAACCTTCGGACTATCGATACGTAACCCTTCGTTACAGCAAGAAGGAGGCAGCGCGGCCAATCGTTGTTCGCTTCACCTCACGACGAATCCGCGATGAAGTATACAAAGCACGCCGAGCTCTCCGACTGCCTGTGGGACCCTCCGATCATCACTCTACGCCTGTCTACATCAATGAACATCTGACTGCAAACAACGCCGAGATTTTCTTCCGTGCACGAAGATTGCTGCGTAACAAGCGCATCACGGGAGCATGGACAAACGGCGGAGAGGTCTACATCAAAAAGACACCAGCTTTGGACGAGAAACCTATCAAAGTGAAATCGATCCATGATCTGCCAAAAGAAGACTAGGAGACCCGATCCTACATGCTCCGTGTCCATTGATTTAGGTATGACAAAACCATTTATCATATTGCTGGATGGAATGGAACTATGAAGTTTAAACATTACTAACTAGTTGAAGTTGGTTTATTCTGTGTTTATTGTTGTGGTTTATCACCTAGGTATAGGGGTTGAATGGACAACTCAGACTGTTCAGTTTCGTGCACTTGCACGTACGTTAGCGAATGTGCATTGCACACATCCATAGACAATAGTTCTTGTACAATTTGTGTGAACCCAATTGATAAGAGATGTTGTAATAAGTGTATTGCACTTGACTTTGTAGCTAATCAAGCGGACAGTGACTCTGACATAAATAGCGCTGGGACAGTGACCCATCCTAGTAATGCATTTAATTCAGGTGCACCGATAGATCAGGTCTTTCAGCTAGTAGAAGAGTACCCTGAAAATTCTTTTATATTGAATAATCCAGATATTGACCCGGACACTAATTACTACAACTGTGTCAAGTTATGCTCCAGTAAATATATATGCGCTGATGAAATCTGTACAACATTTGAACAAACGGAACAATCCTTTTCTATCTTGCATTTGAACTGCAGGAGCCTTCAGCACAAGGTATCCGAAGTAAACATCTTACTATCAATAGTCCAGCCAACAATTCTAGCCGTAACGGAAACCTGGTTAAAAGCAGATACAGCTAACACTATTCATATGCCTGGCTATGACTTCACACACAAATGTAGAATTGAAGGCAAAGGAGGAGGAGTGGGCCTTTTTATTAGGAATGGTACAGAATTCCAATTGATAGAAGCTGAATGGACATCGTCTAAACCCGGTGCTTATGAAAGCCTATTTATAAAAATTAAGCAAAAAATGGGGAGGGACCAAGTCGTTGGTGTCATTTACAGACCTCCGGGTGATAGTCTTAATATGTTCAACCAAGAACTTGAAATATTATTATCTCACTTATCTAGAAAAAAGGAAGATATTTTCCTGGCAGGAGACTATAATATGGATTTACTAAAAATTAACTCGCATGTACCCACTCGAACATTCTTTAACATACTAACCTCAAACCGATTATTACCGACAATCTTAAGACCAACTAGAATAACTAAAGACACTGCCACACTAATCGACAACATTTTTACAAACACATTGACAAACTGCACCGATTCTGCTATTATTATAGACGACACTTCTGATCACTTGCCTATTTTCACACAAACTAAAATTACAAGAGCATTAAGGGACAAAGCCCCAGTCTACGAGAAAAGAATTATTAATGAGACAACTAAAAGTATATTTCACAACTTTTTACATGCTGCTGACTGGTCAGAAGTCTATAGAGCGTGCGATCAGAGAGACCCAACTTTAGCATACTCGGCTTTTATTGAAAAATATAAATCATTGTACGAATATTCTTTTCCGAAAACAACCTACTTGCCAAACAAAAGACACAACATTAAGCAACCATGGATGACGAAGGCCTTATTGAAATCTTGTAACAAAAAATCACGATTGTATAAGAAGTATATTAAAGAACCTACACAGGAAAACAGGACTAGATTTGTGACTTATAGAAATAAATTCAAAAAAGTCCGTAAAGATGCTGAGAGACAATATTATGCAAATAAAATTCTTGAATGCGAAAATGACCTCAGTAAAACATGGGGAGTAATTAAATCACTTCTACATGGAAATGAATTTTCTTCTCTGCCAGATAGCTTTTTCATTGATAACCTAGAAATTAAAGAAAAAAATATTATTGCTAGCAAATTCAATGATTTCTTCACTGAGCTTGGACCCCAATTAGCTGCAAAAATACCTAACACGGATACTACGTTCCGGGATTTCCTGAAGAGCCCATCCGCCTCCTCTATTGGCATAGAATTAACGTCACCGACAGAATTAAAAACGATTGCTAAAGAGCTTCGTTCAACACACAGTAGAGGACTTGATGAAATTGACCCTCAAATTGCTAAATTTACCATAGAAGCCACCTCGATTCCTCTTGCGGAAATAATAAATTGCTCTATTACAACTGGCATTGTCCCAACAAGCTTAAAAATTGCTAAAATAATTCCAATCTTTAAAACAGGGAACAAACAAAATATTTGTAACTACAGGCCAATATCTATTTTACCATATTTTTCTAAGTTTTTTGAAAAAATCATCTATGGAAGAATAATGTCATACATTACATCTAAGAACATCTTGTTTAAAGGTCAGTATGGCTTTCGAACTGGACACTCTACTTACATGGCCGTCATGGAGATGTACGACAAGATTTCTGAAGCCAGGGATCAAAATTATTTTTCAATGGGTGTCTTCTTCGATTTATCCAAAGCATTTGACACCGTAAATCATGAAATTTTAATTAAAAAATTGGAGCACTACGGAATAAGAGGCATATGTCTTGACTGGCTCACTGATTACCTAAAAGATAGAAGACAATGTGTCTCATTTAACGGGCATATCTCGCATATATCTGAAGTCATATGTGGTGTGCCGCAAGGGTCTGTACTAGGCCCTTTGCTGTTCTTACTATACGTGAATGATGTCTCGAACACCTCGTCATTGCTTCATTTTATCATGTTCGCTGACGACACCAATGTTTTCATGTCAAACAAATCTATTGAAGTATTAGTTAACACGATGAATGCTGAATTAAAACTCGTTGGGGAATGGTTTAAAGCCAACAAATTATCGCTCAATCTTGCAAAGACGAATTTTATATTGTTTTGCTCTAAAAGGAAAATTGAACTGAATTTAGATTGTAATATGACTATTACTATAGATAATCAAAGCATAACCAGAGTGTCATCATCTAAATTTCTGGGTGTGCACATAGACGAACAGTTAACATGGAAAGAACATATAACCGATATTTCTAAAAAGATATCAAAAAATATAGGCATAATTTCTCGTGTTCGACATCTCCTGCCACGATATATACTTGTAAATTTATATTATTCTTTAATATATCCGTATATATCCTATTGCAATCTCACATGGGCCTCTACCTACCGTACCCGCTTGACCATGCTGACAACCTTACAGAAGCGAGTTATTCGAATCATATGTAATGTACCCTACAGAGCTAGCACCAAACTTTTATTCCTGAACATGAAAATACTACCTTTCGAATGCATTAATAAGCTGCAAGTGGCGCTATTTATGTACAAAATTCATTCGCGAACTTTGATCACTGGTTCTGTAAAAATTCTGAGATACATGACCACTATACAAGATCATCAAGCAATTACCACCAAACAAGTGTGCACACCAATAATAGGCAGCATAGTATCAGCACATACGGACCGCTGCTTTGGAACTCCCTGCCCAAAGAACTTACTTGTGTACCCACAGTCTATCAGTTCAAAAATAAATTAAAAGTTCACCTTTTGACTGCAACTGTTTAAGATTTACTACATGGATTGTGTATGCATTGCTCTGTTTTTTTTTATGATACTAGTTAACTCTGCATTTGTTGTTTGTTTTATTTCCTGTAAGAATAACTATGGACACCATAACAAGGATTGTTTGAAGACGTACTGTTGTAAATAATGAATAAACAAAATACTGTTAGATTAATGATTGATGAAACTAGGGTGACCCTGCTAGCGGAACCTTATGTTCCTTTGGGTCTGCCTTTTGACGCCACTGCACATGAATGTCTTGATTGTATTTGTTTGTGATAGTATTATGGTGATCAATAAAAGAATTGATTGATTGATTGATTGATAGAAACAACGGCAGACGTTGTAAAGCTCGCAAATTCACCAAATGAAATGAAAAACACAGCCATTAGCACTTTTGAGTCTGATAATTTGACTGCACGCTAATATCTCACCATGTTGATTGTCTTCGGCGAGTTCCCTTCTAGCCTACTTGCCGGGGGTCTGATAGCGCATTGGATAACACACTGGCATATAGAGTGAGAGGTACCGAGGTCGAGTCCGTAGGCGGCCATGCTTTGTAGGCTGCTATTAGCGCCGTGTATTGCAGGCTGTCTGTTCTGTTAGTAGTTAAGATGTATGTTTTCTGTCATTAATTTTTGTGTTCATGTGAATTGTTTCAATTGCATAACTGTACACTGTAACCGGTTGCGGTTTCTCAACCGGGTTGTTTCAATAAAGAATATTATTCTTATTCTATCAGCCTCTGGAGGGCAGACTTCTTTGTATGTAGGTTGATAATAATACCGGAGATCGCTGAGTAGATCAGTTATATTTTTACCGACTATAAACCGGCCACAAGACTTCCCCTTATTAACACCGACTGACCAACACCGTTAATGCTTTACGAACTTGAAAACACCACAGACGAACTTTTATTTGAGACCGATTCGTAAATGAAACGACCCCACAGAGCATTCCCACGCTTGCAGCCGCTCAAAATCTTCAGAGACATTTTGACAACAAGATTACTATAACTACTAATTTTGCGATATTGCGCTAGTCAACTTTGGTCGCAATCGCGATGAAATAGAAACGCAAACAAAACAGCTAATAATTAACTGCCGCACTACTGCTGGGTTAGTTCACGCATGAAAAATCCGGGGCGAACATAGGTTATTATTTATAGCACATGTTTTCGTTCTCATGTAGGCTATGAGTAGTGGAAGAAGTGCGGAAATGGGGGGCCAGTTCCGAAGCACTGCGGATATGAGGGCCAGTTCCGAAGCACTGCGGATATGAGGGCCAGTTCCGAAGCACTGCGGATATGAGGGCCAGTTCCGAAGCACTGCGGATATGAGGGCCAGTTCAAACCCATGGCTGGTATGGGAGCCAATTCAAACCCGTGGTTGATATGGGAGGCAATTCAAGTGGAAGGAGTGTATTTTCTGGAGCCAATTCAAAGGTCACAATGATGTAATCAGCTAGAAACGACTGTATTTTCTGGCGACAGTTCAAAGGTCAATCTATGACATCAGCGTGAAACACACACCCAACTAAAGCGGCGAGAGAGTCATTTCAAGGGTCGTTCTTCTTAGTGCCTCGCCGCCGCCTACCACCCCACTCCAATCATTGCATCAGCTTTTACAAACATTGACCGCGTATGCGCATTGAACCACTGTATAGTTTAGCTGGGAGGGTCGTTTCAAGGGTCTCTCTCTTCGGAGTTCCAGTGCCTCCCCCTCCCCCTCCCCCTTCCAAGGTGACTCTTGTTTTTGTGTGGAAGCCAGAGCAGCCGGCCAATTGGAAGCCTACTACAATTCTCTAAACATTACTTTATTGGACAAAAGTTAACTTGGACATAATTTGCACACGTAGGCAAAATTTTACGAGAGCATTCTCTGCGCACGTCCAGCCAGCTAAGCTTTGCACAAGCATTGTTTTACAAGGGCGACTAAGCCCAATTTATTAATCATTAAATACAAATTGTGTTCTTTTACTCTATAGGCCTAGCCAAGCTGCTATAACCGGTGTATTTGTGCGTTTACACATAGGCATGCTGCGTTGGGCTCGCATACATTTACTATACACATTAAGGCTATTTTATTAGTCATTAGACACAAATCGCATGGTTTTTGAATTTGGGCTCATCATTTTACACTTAGTTAGCAAACGCGCTGCTAGGTTTGACGTGTTTACAAGGCTGAACTAATCTCAATGAATATTCATTTGGCCAACTTCCCTTTACACGTAGTGTGGAAGCCAAGACATGCAGCCTTTGCGCTCTCGCATGCCATTACACCTCTCGCCATTTAGCACGGAATATTTAGTTGTTGTTATGTGTTTTTGAATGGCGATACAAACTTTTACCACTTAAAATCATGCTTAGTGAGTTCACACACAGCCGGTTTATAACTCAGACTTATAATTTTCTAGAGAATTTTGACACTTAAGATGTGCATTTACACGTTGAACCTATGTTCTTTCTTCGGAGTATGGAGAGGCGTTTTGACTAGTGTGCTTTTACCACAAATTAGCGAGAGATGTAAAATTAAAGTTAGCAACTTAGATTTACTCTAGCAATGCGGAAGCTGGGTCTTCTTGCAATTTTGAAAGAGGGCACAGAGCTCGCTTTTTTCAACTTTTTGCAAAGCACACAGTTGTCTTTGCTCTATCGCGTTGCCCAACTGCGCACGCATTCATGGCTTAAACGGAAATTAGCAACCGTCTTTACACGCAAAATATCGATATATATGTAGAATCTTAGCTGTCTTGCATTTTGAAAGCCGGCTCTTCATCAGTATTTCATTACTTGCTTCACAGACATAACATCCTTTAACGCCAACTCGAAGTCTTCTTCATCGCCCTTTTCGCTCACTAGAAACTTCAGAACCGCTCGTAGCAAACTCATGTGCAGTTTTTACATTTAATGCTTAGTATATTTCAAATTAGAGAATAACAGTCGCATAAATTTTCTTATCAGGTTGCTTTACAGTGTGAAGGTGCACGTTAGTTTTACAGGAGACGAAGTCGGTAATGGCAATCAACAGTTTTTAGTTGTGCAAAAATTTCAAGAATTGGTTCTTAATTCTGAAAAATCTCAAATTCTTTGAGATTCAGGTGGCATGGAAAAACCTCAATTGGGTAATTTTGCTTAGCAAGCGACTTTTACAGAGATAGAGAGGCAGAGAGAGAGAGAGAGAGAGGGAGGGTGAGACGTCTTTCGGCAGAGAACCGTGTTAGGCTTTTCTCCATGGTATGGAGGGGTGTTTCAAGAGCTCGCTTGGCGCATTTTTACATTTGACAGCTTACACTTATACAATTTTAAGCTTTTCACAATTCAATAGCCCTTTACTCAATAGAAAGTCCCAACTATGGTTCACATATTTAGGTCTGGTGAGGTGGTTTTGTCGTGCATGTTTGAAAGAATACAAAAATTTAGCTGTAATTATTCATTACTTTCGCAGCGCGTTAGCCTTCTATAGCAAGACACGTAGGTTTAATGTTATCAGATTATGCTTAATCTACCCATGGGCATGCTGAGCCGACGTGCATTTTGAAAGACGACGCAATTATTTGCATCATCTCCAGGCCTTTAACTAAAACTCGCATTCAAAGCTAGCTTGACAGACTTAGCAATTCTTTTTACTTCTAAGGCATAGCCATCAACCACTTCTTTCTCTCTAGGATCTCAATTACAACACGAAACGTGTTTTTGAGAGCACTTTTAAGACTGTTGGCTTGCAATTACTCGATTGTCAAGCAAAAAATACACTCACATAGACAGCAAAGTCGTATTAAATCTCAAGTGTACACGCTTTGTCAATATGGATGGCTTCTTAAGTTATTCGATTGTTGAGGTTTGTGTTAAGTTTTCTAGTCTGAAAAGATGGTGACTGTGCGTTAAACTGATGTCATTTTAAGAGACATAGCAAACAAGGTGTTTTTAAAAGCGCCAAAGACCCATGAATGAGAGCGAAAAATTAAGGCTTTTCTGTGAACTGAAGACTAGCTAGTCGGTTAAACTTAGGATATCCGCAGCTTGTATGTCTATATTTCTGAAGCATTGCTCAACGAATTTGCGTGTTTTTAGTTGACATTAATAAAATTGAATGAACGCATGTACAGTGCTTCTACACTGTGTCCACGATAAAGTAGAACACTAGACTTTGTGAAATATCTTGGTCAATTGTAGTGTTATAAGTACTAAATTTGGTCACTTGAACTTCAGTCTATTCCATCTATACCCTGCAAATTTTATTACAATTGATGCAACGGTTACGAGGATATACCCTTATGAAATTGGGTGGTTCAGGAACCAAGTTACCGAACAGTAAAACGCATCGACAGATGCGTGCGCGGCTGATCCACCTGACCCAGCATCAGTTCTTCGACAGCATTGGTATAATTTTCATTGTGTTCGTAACGCCCGATCTCGTGGTTTCCTTGCAACTGATCCGGTTGTGGCAATCTTTTTAACAGCTTGCTGACACCATCTAGGGACAAATCTTTCATTGGAAAATCTGTAATGAGTCTCCTTGCGCCATACCCCTTCGTCCGTCTCAACTCCTTGATTAAAATCTTGTCATCTGCACTGAAAACCATTTCTTTACAACCAACTACTGTTACTTAAAACAGGTCTCGTAGTGTAGCCTAACTGTTTCCGAAAATGACGCTTATAAACAACAGCCTATACAAAAGTATACATGTATCCTCTGCGGTAGCCAGAAAAATGACGTCATTCAATGCGTTTTACTGTTCGGTAACTTGGTTCCTGAACCACCCAATTTCATAAGGGTATATCCTCGTAACCGTTGCATCAGTTGTAATAAAATTTGCAGGGTATAGATAGAATAGACTGAAGTTCATGTGCACCAAATTTAGTATCTATAGTACTACAATTGACCAAGATAATTATTTCACAAAGTCTAGTGTTCTACTTTATCGTGGACACAGTGTATATTCGATTGCTAAGACACGATAAACGCATATGAGCTTGCTAATGTTGCTGCTCTTCGGTTGAGCAAAGGCCTTTTTCATACTAATCCACCAACTTTACATGTTTCAAGTGTTTAAAAATGAGGTTTTAATCGATTTGCCGGTCGTTCTCTGCTTGAACGCTGAAGAGTCACAGCATAGCTGTGACTCCGTTGCGGCGGCGGGGGCGGCGGCGGCGGCGGCCTCTAACGATGCTAACACTGTATACAAGCTACTCAGTACATGTCCAACTCTTATAATTTTTGTCGTTTAGACGGCGAACAGAGTATCAAACATGAAATTCTCTAAAGCTCATTTGCTTGAATTTCCTCTTTAAGTATGAGTCCTGGCACAACTTGGGTTAACTCACTCATTGAGTAGTGCTAATCGTGCTCTCTCTTGAATTTTTTCTGAAACCTTAACCTGTGAACTTCCAAAATTTGTAAACTTGAGAGTGTGAAACGACAAAAGTTTTGAATGCTGAAAGATGACAACTTGATGGATGAGAAATTTAAAATGTGTCATCACAAAGTTCTGAAAACAGAAAGCTGGTAACCAAAGTTCTGAAAACCGAAAGCTGCTAACCAAAGTTCTGAAAACAGAAATCTGGTAATCTGTAGCAATGAATAGTGCATTACACAAACGTTAAACTCAGAAAGATGGGAACGCAAAGTTTTGGAAAGCTGAACGATGTGAACCTTTGCTATAGGTTTTACGTTTTGTTTGGATAGTGGCGTTTTAAAGTTGTTGCAGCCGCAGCATCAGCTGATGTCGAAGCAGTTAAACATGTTCGCACTCCAAAAGCGTCGTCGTCGGTGTTGTGTTGAAATGGAATGTGCCCAACGCTCCGTGCGCCCCCACAGCTGCTGCTACAGACCCCAACAGCTGCTGCTACAGCAGATTCTACAGCTGCAGATACCTCTAAAATAGCTGCCGCTATTAAAAGCCGTCAATTCAAAATTTAAAGAAGACTTGTGTAAGCAGCTGGTTGCAAAATATCGAATTAAACTTTCGGCAACACCAACCCTGTGGCAAATAGAAAAGGCTTAAGCTGCTTCATATCAAACGAGTTGTAATTCAGTAAGTTCAGTTAAATTGGCATGACTCGGTTTGCAACGCCTGGCCTGCCAACTCCACTAGAAGCCGTGAACCCTCGCAGCCAGCACACAGCAGCCGCTCACGCCACATGTGTATGTATGTAATAATAATATGTGTAATAATAATAATATGATACGTTGACGTATATATATATATATATATATATATATATATATATATATATATATATATATATATATATATATATATATATATTAGGGTGTTTTTAAGGTACATGTGATATTTTCAACTCAAATATTTTTTATCGGCCTCATCGAATTATTATGCCAATACATATATAAACTCCATATCTGAAACTATAGCCTGATAGGTGATTATTTAGGACTTGCTCAAGGCGACCGAAATTAGAAGAGAGAGCGATGGAAAGATCAATAGCAGTTGCGGAGCGAGAGGAACGTTATCGTGCAAGCACAGCTGTATCGACGGACGTTTCTCTGTTGGAAACATCATCTGAAGAAGAGGAGTCATCAGCTTTAGCTCAGAAAAAGCCAGAACCGTTGACGTTTGCTTGGCCACAAAGTGACAGAGGGGAACAATCTCTGTATAGTTACACGTTATGTTGCACCAGCTCTAGATCGCATCAGAACCAGCTGCTCAAAAGCCTCTCATGTTTTATCTGCTCTCGCTGCATCAAATCCATATGCAGAACCAGCTGGTGAGCTCATCATCGGTCCTTCAGCGATCCATCGAGCAAGGAAAGATAACCGCGCAGCCCTGGCAGCAATGATTCGTGAATCTTTCAATCCGAAGGCTCTTACTATCCACTGGGACGGCAAGATCATGTCAGATGTTACAGTTACAGGACGAGGGTGTGTCGATCGCCTTCCAATAATGGTATCTGGTAAGGATGTGTCCAAGCTATTGGCCATCCCCAAACTCCAGTCTGGTACAGCTCCCGTCAAGGAAGATGCGTGTTTGGCCAGGATCAGAAGTTAGGGGTTGACCGAATCGTGGCCGTGTTTCGACACAACAGCGAGTAACACGGATTGAAAGGGCGGTGTATGCATGAAGATGGATGCTGAATTAGGAATGGACCTCTTGTACCTTGCCTGTCGTTATCATGTTTCTCAAATAGTTCTGGACAAGGTTATTTTACTGCATGATTCTGTAAGAATTCGGTGAAGAACTCTTCAGTCATTTTCGTGCCTTCAGGCCGCAAATCGATCAGGCCAAGTATCGCACACAAGTGGAGAGTAAAGATGGAGCACAACGTGTCACAGAAATTCGAGTCTTCGAGACAATGTTATCACCTTAAGCCTTTGCATTGTAGCAACTGAGTACTGAATACAACAGAGACGACTACAAAGAGCTACTAGAACTAAGTCCAGGTACCCAAAGGCATTTCAGTGCGCGCATTGGGTGGCACTGCGATCTATGTGATCAAGATGTTGCTTTTTATAGAGCTGTTTCCCATTCAACAACGCTAGAGCACACAGAGGACATATCGACAATGCTACTGGAAAAAGGTGAGGAATCATCTACTTCGAGTGTTGCCTTTGTGATAACAACTTACGTGAAGTAGGCCTACTAGTTCAATGAAACCCCCAATGAACGATCTTCGATTCTTGAAGAAAATCCACACTTACACAGACAGGAAATCTCACAGGTCAACCTGCAATCTCCCTACACCCTTGTGACGATTCAGTCACCGAAAAAGCTGAGGCATGGTCTACAACATGCTCAACAATCCGATGAATCCCCAACGAGGTTTCCTCCCATACAATGCACCTATATATAAAAGCACTACCGGATTTCTTCACCGCTTCTACCACCAAAATATCCCAGATCCTTGGATTGGATGACTTGGTCAAGACCAGCAACAATGGGAGTCAAAACAATCATATAGAGAGACAAAAGATCATATTCGTCCTATGAATATGATCCTATGAGTCACGAACGATTTGACGGAGAAAGGAGCGACCCTCATTCAGTCCTACAATGAAGCCCTGGCTGTTTCGAAATGAGGAACCGAAACATTTGTTCTACAAATGGTCGAGTATCATTGAAACAAATTTTCACAGACAGTAAAGGGAATAAATAAATAAATTACAAATAACTGAAAGTATTTCCTTTGATTTTGCCTTATATTTTATGCGTAAGTGTTTAAATTTGCTTTTTAACCGTGAAAATTGCAATGTATCACAATGCTTTCTAAGTGATAATTCTTACGGGGCTTTGAGCAAGTTCTAAATCTATTCCGATTTTCATCTAATTTGGCAAATGACAATGTTTCTCAAGGTGGAACACAAAAACAGCAAGGCCGATATCAATTTTGAAACTTCAGGATATTTAGACACACCCTAATATATATATATGTATATATATATATATATATATATATATATATATATATATATATATACATACATATGCGTCTACTCTACTTATAATTGCTGCTTCGGCTATGTAAATCGTTGGACACTGGTAATACAGCGTGCCCTATTGTTCATTGAACCTACAGAGAGCTGTAAAGTCCGAGTAGACACGCAGAAATTGCAGTGGGCGTGTTTCTTCGGTGGTAACTTATTCACAAAGTCCAAAATGACTCGATTGGACTGATGCCCAGGTGCAACAAACTGTGTGTGTGACATAATGAAGTTTAAAATATGTCATAGTAAAGGCTTTATACACCGTGTCTCAATAAAAACTGTGCAAAATTGTTTCTGTCAGAACTTCGTCAATTTTCCACCAATTTTAATAAGTTTTGGTAGGTAGATGTACCAATTTTCATATAACGCTTAAATTTTAACAATTAGAGTGCTCAGATTTTGTTCATCAATTTGCTAGAGGGCGTCAAAGTGAATGGGGCATACTATCGCGACAACCTTCTTGCCCAGAAGCTACTGCCAGATATACGCCGGATATCCCAGGGCGACTTTTTTGGCTTTCAACAGAATGGCGCCCCTGCGCATCGAGCACGCGACACTGTCTTTTCCTGGAGCGAGAAACGCCCGACTACATAACTCCAACACTGTTACCGCCGAATTCACCGGATCTTAACCCAGTCGACTATAGCATATGGAGTGTGCTGCAGGAGAAGGTTTACCGCTCCAGAATAGCCAACGCCGACGAACTCAAAACGCGTCTGATCGACGTGTGGGCGCTCTTTGACCAGTCGATCGTTGATGCTGCTATCGGCCAGTGGCGTCGCCGTCTAAGCGCTTGTGTCCGTGTAAGCGGGGCACATTTAATTGTTATGACAGATCTGCTTAAAAGTGTTAGAATTGGTGCTCGAAATGTGCCCCGCTTACACGGACACAAGCACTTAGACGACGACAAAATCTGAGCACTCTAATTGTTAAAATTTAAGCGTTATATGAAAATTGGTACATCTGTGTTTAACAAGGTAGTGCGGTGATATGAGTCAGATGAGGTGGAAAATTTATGTATAGCATAAAATTTCAGCCATTTTGCCATCTACCTACCAAAACTTATTAAAATTGGTGGAAATTTGACGAAGTTCTGACAGAAACAATTTTGCACAGTTTTTATTGAGACACGGTGTAGATATACGCATAATTCTACTAGAATATTTATATAGCTCTTCTATTTGACGCTGATGTGGTGTTTTGGAACTCCGATTCCAGTGTGGTGGATTTACTTCTAAGCAACAACGCAGATGTCAACTGTAGTAATAGAAGTGGATTCACTGCACTGGATGTGGCAATTCAACAGGAGAACTTTGAGGTTATGTTGAGGTTGCTAAGTATAAATGCACAAGTGTATATAACCGAAGCTGATAGGATTACAAGAATATCTCTCTTCGCTAGGAGTCTGCTAATTACTTCGTGCCCTCGAGTGTGTAGATTGTTCGTTAACGGAGGGGCGTTGAGCAGTAGAGAGGGTTGGCTATTTGACACCATGCCAAATAATATAGCCGAAAACGAGTCAACCATGTGTATTCTTAAAAATTTCAGAGAAACTATACCAACACTACACGACCTGTGCTTGATATCAATCCGAGAAAGTTTGTCGTTAACTGGAAAATTCCAAGAGGCTATTAATGCTCTCGATTTGCCAAAAACATTGAAGCAGGATATACTCAAAATTGTTGATGTAGAAGATTATTAAATGATGCGAAAATCATAATACTCAATACTCAGTTTATTATTTCGTCTATTCTATTTAGTTTAGCTTAATATCATATATGTGAACAGACTCTCATATTTTGATGCAGATTCATCTAATTTGTTTGTTTGTATGTAAAATTGTCATTATACATTACATGTGTTTGTCATTAATCATATAAAGTTTAAATGTAAGTACAATTTGGATGTTGCTCTAAGATTCTAAACAACCACAACGAGATTACTTGGTTTCATTATTTCTGTTTCAAACAAACTCACAATGAATTGTGAAGCTTTAAGGAAGAAGAAGAAGAAGAAGAAGAAGAAGAAGAAGAAGAAGAAGAAGAAGAAGAAGAAGAAGAAGAAGAAGAAGAAGAAGAAGCAGAAGAAGAAGAAGAAGAAGAAGAAGAAGAAGAAGAAGAAGAAGAAGAAGAAGAAGAAGAAGAAGAAGAAGAAGAAGAAGAAGAAGAAGAAGAAGAAGAAGAAGAAGAAGAAGAAGAAGAAGAAGAAGAAGAAGAAGAAGAAGAAGAAGAAGAAGAAGAAGAAGAAGAAGAAGAAGAAGAAGAAGAAGAAGAAGAAGAAGAAGAAGAAGAAGAAGAAGAAGAAGAAGAAGAAGAAGAAGAAGAAGAAGAAGAAGAAGAAGAAGAAGAAGAAGAAGAAGAAGAAGAAAGAATGATTATCGAGTTGATGTAAAGTCTAATAGAGAAGAAGCAGAAAGCGTACTACACTCCATTCCACACTATGGTTTAAAGAGTTTCCTATAACTAGCAAGAAAAGGAAGTCATGTTCCATTTCACTAAACTTTATTAAAGTTAACAACGATTTACGTAGCTCTCTAATTAGCAATTAAACCACTCGCGAAGAGCAGTCAAGTTCTTAGCCTTTCGACTCACTAGCTTCTAGTCCAAGCGCAAACGGGTTACACTCTACACAGTTCAAATAACCCAACTGATTGGCATGATCATCTCTCGAGTAACATGGTTTCGATGTTTTAAGTTCGGGTAAACAATCCTGTAGTTCACGAATTCGTACGAATAACGAGTCCCATTCATCCAATTTCAGAGCAATACCACTTCGTGTGGGGCGCTCTTTGGTGGCGTTTGGAGGGAGGAAATAGCGACGGATGTTGACGCATCGGAAAGCTTTGGAGATTGAAACGTAGTAACGTCCTCCGACATGTCGATAAAAGTCGACCGGTCGAGCTGCTTTGAGTAGATCCACGCTTCTGTCCATATCGTCCAGTTGTCGGATGAACATGGCCCACCTCGTTTTGTTGAACGAAACGCCTTTCTTGGTGGGATAGAGCTTTCCGTTGGCCTCATCGTATTCACGAATGTGTATCATCAGTTCGTCATTGTACATGGATGCAGATTAGACTGGTCCAAACGTATATGGGAAAAAATATGTTTTCAAAATATGCTGCTCCACAAGGCTGCCCCTGTTATACTTGACTAGAAGACTCTGTGTTGACAAAATTGAAGAGATCTGAGCATGTTTAGAGGTCGCTAGGTTTTGACACTTTTTGTAGAAATTGCAAAAATTGTGCATCTGATGCGTTAATAGCTGCATTATGAATTAAAATTAGCACCCATGAACATCAAGCACCATCTTTCTAAATCACGATCAATATGCCAATGGAATTTTAGTAAATAAAAGAAAAATAAGCTTATTTACAAATAAAACACTTGTGTCAAGTTCTTTCTGATAGATAAACGGTTGTTGGCTTATAGCTATTTTTAAATCTTGCATGCCAATTACAATTCGTTGCAATTCGCTTCATATACAACTGGATTGTTCAATATTGCTCTATATGCTGCTAATATAGCATGATTAGAGTATTTTTTAAATCTGTGAAGCCATCCTTGAATACGAAATAAGCATACAGCACATGTTTTTTCACTTTCTGCAATAAAAGCTCATACGTGACAAAAACGGCAGCTATGGTGGAACTGGCATCAACCAGGAGTATGTTGGCTGTTAGCGACGCCTGACAAACACATTCTTGGGTCTGGACTCCCAAAAAATGAGGCAATCCTGAGGAATTCCATGTTGCATTACCAGAACAGTTGGTGAGACCCAGAAAGCAACAATAGGTCTAGTCGTTGCGTCGGTAATTCGGGAGATAGCTAGAATCCCGCACAGCTGGATTCGGGTGTTCGCAAGCACTGTAAGTTGTATAAGCCAAGATTTCTGCTGATTCAAGGAGTTACAGTTTGAGGTCGAATTAAATTAACTTTTTCAGTCGTCATCTATTATATTTCTTCGAACACCTTATAGCCATGCGCTTTCTTTGATGAGCGTGTCACTGAAGACATCGAGGCTGATCTGGTAATACAATCTTACTCATCCACCTAATCCGCTATCCATGCAGCGTCTGGACAGGAAATCCTTCGACCATCAGACTCCACTGGAAGCGTATGTCAAGAGGAGATCTTTAAAACTGCTTGCTTCTTACCATCCATGGTCAAGTACAACCCACAGCCTTCCTATCAAATGCTTCTACTCCCTGATCACTTGACCCTACTTTCTAGTCGATTAAAGAAAATGTAAAACTGTTGATGGTCGTCCACGACTGTGGGGAACGTGTAGTGGCTCTGATCCAATCTTACAATGATGTAATAAGGATGAGTCACAGAAAC
The DNA here is from genome assembly GCA_020284085.1 of Aporrectodea caliginosa. Lineage (NCBI taxonomy): Eukaryota > Metazoa > Annelida > Clitellata > Crassiclitellata > Lumbricidae > Aporrectodea > Aporrectodea caliginosa. The sequence continues at coordinate 36,888 of JACEVL010000699.1, forward strand.
AATACTGCAACTTGTCTCCAGTCATCGGACAAAATTTTCTGTTCCAACGAAGGCAAATTGAAATAATAATGAGTTGCGGGTTTTCAAGCATTTCAATGACGGGATTTATGCAGACTGGATAACTTCTTCAATTATCCAAACTATATTTCATTACAAAATTAATGCAGCCTGACTAAGCAGTAACACTAGGCCTACACTATATATTTCTAATTGGGGATGTTTATTGTTAAAAATAAAAACTGACTTGAAAAAAATTATAACTGATTTGAAAAAAATCAAATTTATACATGTTTTTTGACAAGTTCATACTACATAGCAAAAAGTCGAAAAACATAGCGACCTCTAAATATAATCCAATCTTTCCAAAATTTTGCATAGAGACTCATGTTTTCATGTGTAACAAGGGCAGCCTTGTGGAGCAATGCATTTCCAACTTTTAATTTTTTGGACCAGGCTAATGCAGATAGGAAGCGATTATACCCGATGGATTCTTTGAAAAGATATTGAGGTTTCTATACATACATGTAAGAATAAAAGAAAGAAAAAATTAAATACATAATATGAATGAAAATGCTAAAACCTACAATTTACAGTATTAGTATAAGCATTTAACTTAATATACAAAGAATTATACATACGGAAATTGAAGTCATGTTGAGCTGTTTGTAGAATTCTAGCTGTGCTTGAGTCATTATACTCGATCGAGTGAAGCAAAAGCTTTGCGAGCGATATACTATTGCAAGAAATAACGTGTTCATTTTATACTATAAGAGAAATTGTACTTTAAACTTTGTACATTAACGTATAGAATAGTGTTGGCTTCCAATTGGTTGCTGCTCTTGCTTCCACACAAAAACAAGAGTCACCTTGGAAGGTGGAGGGGGAGGGCAGGCACTGGCCCTACGAAGAGAGATACCCTTGAAATGACCCTCCCAGCTAAACTATACAGTGGTTCGATGCGCATGCGCGGTCAATGTTTGTAAAAGCTGATGCAATGATTGGAATGGGGTGGTAGGCGGCGGCGAGGCACTAAGAAGAACGACCCTTGAAATGACTCTCTCGCCGCTTTAGTTGGGTGTGTGTTTCACGCTGATGTCATAGATTGACCTTTGAACTGGCTCCAGAAAATACAGTCTGTCGCAACTGTCGCCAAAAAATACAGTCGTTTCTAGCTGATTACATCATTGTGACCTTTGAATTGGCTCCAGAAAATACACTCCTTCCACTTGAATTGGCTCCCATACCAGCCATGGGTTTGAACTGGCCCTCATATCCGCAGAGGCAAACACTCCGATATGCAGAGGCTAGTAAGCACTTTTCTAGCCATGTGGAGGCTGAGGCTGAGTTGACTCTCATTTTAGAAGACTATGCATTTCTCATTGTAGAGAGGGTGGCAGCGAGGCTAAGAAGCAGAGAGGCAGAGAGAGGCTAAGAAGCAGAGAGAGGCAGAGAGTTGCTTAGAGAGCGAGAGCGTAGAGAGAGAGAGAGAGAGAGAGAGAGAGAGAGAGAGAGAGAGAGAGAGAGAGAGAGAGAGAGAGAGAGAGAGAGAGAGAGAGAGAGAGAGGGGGCAGAGCTCGCGTTTTCTCTAGAAGTGTGGAGGCTGAGTCAACTGCATTTTTGAACGACGGCCGAGAGCTATCGGTATTCAACTTTGCAAAGCACATGGTAGGCTTTTCGCTTTTAGAGCAAGCGGAGTTTTCAAAACTTCTTGTTTGCATCCTTAAAATTCGAGAACATCGACTTTGCAACGTTAAAATTTTCAGAACTCCCCGTTTGCATCCTTAAAATTTCAGAACTTGTTGTTTTAGTTCCTTTATATTTGAGAACTTCTCGTTTGCAACCTTAAAATTTCAGAACTTGACGTTTTCCATCCAATGCATTTCAGACCTTGTGGTGGCAAATTTAAAATTTGAGAACTTCTTCATTGCAACTTTAAAATTTGCGAACTTCTTGCTTGCAAATTTAAAATTTCTGATCTTCTTTGCAACTTTAAAATTTGAGAACTTCTCGTTTGCAAATTTAAAATTTCAGAACTTCGCGTTTGCAACTTTAAAATTTTCTAAACTTCTTCATTGCAACTTTAAAATTTTTGAACTTCTTGTTTGCTACTTTAAAATTTGAGAACTTCTCGTTTGCAAATTTAAAGTTTGAGATCTTCTCATTTGCAAATTTAAAATTTCTGAACTTCTTATTTACAACTTTAAAAATTTCAGAGCCGGTAGTTTTCCAAATTTTAATCCTCAGGTTTGCATCTTTTAGATTTCAGAGCTGATGGTTTTCGAAATTTTAATCTTCAGGTTTGTATCTTTTAGATTTCAGACATTGTGGTTTTCAAAATTTTAATTTTCAGGTTTGCATCCTTTAGATTTCAGAGCTGGTGGTTTTCAAAATTTTAATCCTCCGGTTTGCATCTTTTGGATTTCAGAGCTGGTGGTTTTCCAAATTTTAATCTTCAGGTTTGTATCTTTTAGATTTCAGAGCTGGTGGTTTTTCAAATTTTAAATCTTCGGGTTTGCATCTTTTAGGTTTCACACTGCTTTTCATCCATTAAGTTTCAGAAATTCAGATTTGAATCGTTTACATTTCAGACCTTGTGCTTTTCATCCGTTAAGTTTCAGAACTTCTGAGTTGCATCTTTTAGATATCGCCATTCGGTATTAGGGTGTCTTCAGTGAAATTATGCTGACTGTGAGTTCTTTAAGTAACTCGTCGTTTTTCATCCTTGCAAAGGTATGTGACTGAGAGAAACGTACAAATTTTAGACGCTGAAACGATGGCGAACATGGTAAACTTATGACTGTAGCGTGTATGGTTCCATTTAAGAATGATCGCTCATCGAATTTACATGTTTTTAGCTGAAATAACTGAATGAATGAAAGCCTGTACAGGCCTTCTATTAGTTTGGAAAGCTAATGAGGAACGCCTATGAGATTGGTAATGTCGCATCTCTTAGGTTGAGCAATGGCATTTTTTCTTAGTACACCACCAACGTGCCCTGTTTCAAGTGTTTAAAAATGAAGGTTTTAATCTATTTGCCAGTCGTTCTCTGCTTGTACACTGAAGAGTGGCAGCAAAGCTGCCACTCTGTTACACTCTGTTACGGCGGCGGCGGCGGCGGCGGCGGCGGCGGCGGCACGGGCCTCCTCTGATCTTACCAGTATACATGGGCTGCCATGTCGCTTACACATTAGGGAGTTATAGCATCACTTTTGTCCAAGTCTTATAATTTTGGAGTTTATACTGCAAACAGAGTATCAAACTTGAAATTCTCTAAAGCTCACGTGCGCGGTCAATGTTTGTAAAAGCTGATGCAATGATTGGAGTGGGGGTGGAAGTCGCTGGCGAGGCACTAAGAAGAATGACCCTTGAAATGAACCTCCCACAGCTTTTAATTAGTGGGTGTCTGTTTCACGCTGATGTCGTCGTTTGACCTTTGAACTGTACTTGGCATAATGAAGTGAGCCAGTAATGATAGTCGTATCTAGGTCAAAAGTGAGCCAGTAATGATAGTCGTATCTAGCTGATGACGTCATTGTGACCTTTGAACTGTACTTTGGGCTGGATTGGCTGACAAAAGTCATAGTTCTTCCACTACTGCTATGTCGAATCATCCATTTTGCACTTCCTATTTTTATTTTTGTTTATTAACGAAAACAAAGATGAATTTTCGTTATTGTTATTTTCGTTATAGTTATAGTTATAGTTAATGATATTTTTTAGTTACAGTTATAGTTATAGTTATCGTTAACGAAATCATTTTATTTTCGCTAACGAACATTTTCGTTATCGTTATCGTTAACGAGAATCACACTGCCGTGAACCATGTTCGTTAGCGAAAATAAAATGATTTCGTCATAAGCTAAACTATTAATACGAATGCGAGATCTTGTTCAAGAAAGACATATAATAGGAAAGATAATTATTCCAACGTACCAAAAATACGGGCTCACGCCAGTTTTATATTTAGAAGCAAATTCCCCATGGCAGGGTTGCCAGATTTCGAAAGTGTTTGGTCGCGAAACCAAGTCGAAAAGTAGCCCAAAAGTCGCGAGTTGAGCAGCTAAATGAAAACTTTAATAATTTTTTGCTAGGCACGTCAATAAGCTACTTCAGCATTACCAGTGCGCATGCGCAGCCAGTTTACTTTTACTTCCGGTGATAGTTCGCCGTTCAAAAACAAACGGAATGGTGCCGGTAGCGATGTTGCTGTGATCTACTTTGACGCAAAGATTAGAAGATATTTGATTGCCACGAGTTCATGTTTAACTCGACGAAGTTGTCTTGTGGCATCTTTCTGTTATAAATTTCTTCAATTCATCTAAATTCCCTCGATTAAAGTCGTCCACTTTGAACGATTCGTCTAAGCTATCCGCCATGTTTAGCTTTGTTTATGAACTGGGGAACTATCACCTTTCCCGTGATGCCTTGCGGGAAAAATAATGCTGAAGTAGCTTATATGCATACTTTTTTGGCTTCGCCAAGACACGTGATGAAACCATTGACGTACAAATTTTGGTTGCCAGACTGCTTAGTGCTTACCGTAGACTAGTCCGTACTCCGTAGAGCAGGCATTTATTTCTAAGTAAGCAACACCGCCTAAGAATAGTAGCTAGTAAGAGCGACCAAGTAGCCTAAGGCGGTCAATTTATGAGAATGCATAATGTCGCCGTCGCGACCGCGAGACAACTCAAAAGTAGCCCAAATATCGCGAGGTCGCGAGGACGAAGTTTTCAGTCGCGAGCGCCTTGAAAAGTAGCCCAACTCGCGCTTTTCGCGATGACCTGGCAACCCTGCCCCATGGTCGATACTTTTCTGTAGCCTACCGCAGACGTAGACTACATCAACGGTCGAGTGATTGACAGTTGTAAGTTCTGGCACAGAGCTGATCGAGTGACTGACTGCGGGGTGCAAGAGTGCAGTTCCTGCAGGTGGCTGCGGAAATGGAAATCCCAGCTATTTAGCATGACCTGGCTCTCATGGCTTCATGGTGACAGGCTGTATGATTGTAATTGCTATAGGCCTAGTCGCCCTAATGTAACAGACAACAATAGTTTCGACCATGGGAATTTGTTCTAAAAATAAAACTCGCGTCATCGCTGCACGCTGCACGCACACGCATCGTGCGTTACAATAATGATTAAACTGCTCAAGTTTGGAGATTACGATTATGAACCCAACTTCTATTTCAGCAAAAACTTATTTTTTATCAATCCATATTTCATTTTAAACTGAGAGCGCGTGATAAGCGTTTCCGATAATGAAATAATTTACCAACCTAAACGACGTGTTTGTAATTATGGATATAATTTAGCAACGTAAACTAAGGATTTATCAGATAACCCGGTTACTACTGATAAAATGTAGGCCTAATTAAGTGCAAGTAACGTCGCATCCATTGCAATGTTTACTAGTAAAACGGTTACAGTACGTATCATGCAGTTAACTCGATCAGCTGCAGCTGGCAGCTGACCTTTTTCCTGCTAGAATTGCCAAGGACTTTAGATGGGATAAATATGGGATCTGTTACAGTAGGCCTCCTGTTCCAATGTGGGAAAATCGGCTCTATGAAGGCACGATCACAAGGTTATGCAATACAAATGGAAATTTATAGCGCGTTTGAGCAAGACAATTCTTGCACAAGAGCTCGTTGCATAATGAAAAGTTTCGACCGTGGGGAATTTGTTTCTAAAAATAAAACTCAATAGGTTACATGTATGGGTATATTTCACAACCGGAGGCAAATTCAGAAATAGAATTAGAGAAAAATAAAGTCATGCAAAATTGAAAAAATTTCTTACACAAATATTTGCATGGCATTGCTGAAGCATACTTAATATTGAACAGAGCTTAAATTTGACAGATTTGGCATAATTCTTTATTTTAGTTTTTTTGCTATACGAAACACATGCGACTTTGATCCCTAAATATTTACAATTCCGTTACGTACTAAATACGCATTACAATATACCACCACTGTTTATAATTAGTGATCAATTAGCATTAAAAGATTGCAGACCAAAGCGGAAACGGATAATTGCTTAGGAGAGGAACAATATGGGTTCAAGAAGGGAAGAGGGACAAGAGATGCAGTGGCAGCGCTAAGAGTAATAGCGGAAAGAAGCATCCAGCATGGACAGGACATATAGGCCTACATCTGTTTCGTAGACTATGAAAAAGGTTTTGGCCGAGTGGACTGGAAGAAATTGATGAGAATATTGAGACGAATAGGAGTGGACTGGAGAGAAAGAAGACTGATAGGCAATCTATACATGGGACAAAGAGTAAAGATAAGAATCGATGGAGAATGCTCAGAACCCGGAAAATAGGAAGAGGAGTGAGGCAGGGATGCCCACTGTCACCAATTCTATTCAACATCTACATAGAAGAAATTGTTAGAGAAACGTTAGAGGAGCTGTAAGAGGGGGTAAAAGTGGGTGGGAAAATGGTGAAAGCATTGAGATTTGCAGACGACTAAGCGATGATGGCAAGCAGTCAGGAAGGTCTACAACTAATGATGGACCGCTTAAACAGCATATCAATGTATCAATGGACTATGACATGAAAATAAACATAAAGAAAACAAAGGTCATGAAGATAAGTAAGAGAGGGGAAGAAACAATAAACATCACATTAAATGGGGAAGAAATAGAACAGGTGAAGAAGTTCTGTTATTTGGGAAGTGTGGTTACAGAGGATGCAAGGTGCCATGTGGAAGTGAAAAGAAGAATAGCCATGGGAAAAGATGTATTCTACAAAAGAGGGGAGCTCCTCAGAGGCGGTCTAAACAGGAAGCTGAAGAAGAGAATGGTAAAGACATTAGTGTGGAGTGTTGTCCTATACGGCTCTGAGACATGGACAATGAGGCAACAGTACACATTAGCCAGCCACTTCATACATCGTCTTTGCTTAACCTTAGATTCATGTATATCATAATTATATAGAATACGCTGGATAGCTAATATAAATGAGGATATAACATCACTTGGACTAACACTAAAGGGAGCAATGGACTTGTCAAATAACCGAGGACAATGGAGATCATCTTTTCGTATCCATCGCCGAAAAACGGCTCGCGTCAAGACCTGATAATGATAACGATGGTGATGATGTTGATGATGGTGATGATGATGATGATGATATTATATTTTGCGATCTGGTTTCTCCAAAGTTCAACGACTTTGACTTGAATTGAGTCAATTGACCATAGATCGCTGCCTTGTGCTATATGTTAGCGGCGCTATAAAAGTCATTGGAATAGATTCTTTCATAGGATGCCATTGATGTAACCGATATGTATTGCTGTTCTGTTCCCTCTACAACTAAGTCGTTTAGATCTGGCAGAAAGTTATATCTTTATGGATTAAATTTTTTCCTCGGACTGTCTTCGGATTTTATGGGCCTTAGGAACCAGATTAGGAGAAACAAATAAAGGACTATGAGATATCCTGAGAGGCATTCGTGGAAGATCAGATGGCGAAGAAGAGGACAGGAAGACAGACAGTGAGACAGATAGGAAGACATACAGTGAGACAGATAGACAGGAAGACAGACAGTCCTCTTCCTTGCCGTCTGATCTTCACACCGTCAGTGTACTCATGTATAGCTGAGATGCATAGAGGCCTAGATGGAGCAGAAACCATGAAACAAATTTCTGCCTGGACAGCAATTGAACCCTCGAACTATCGGGTGACAGTCGATCACGATAGCCATTAGTTAATTACCGCACAGGACCTACTTGTAGATTAACTAAGTCTTAGTAGAGGTAATTTATAAAGAGTCGGTAGATCATAGGCTAGTTGCCATTACAATTAAATCACCCAGTTGAGCCTGTGCTATACCCACCGCTTGAGAGGATGCTTGATGAAATTTGTACTGACTATCATGGGTGTTACTATGTCGTCAAACCATCCATCAAAGAACTTCTATTTTGCTTCATTGATGGATGGGTATTTTCCATTCAGCATCACGCCATTAACCATCATTTAAGAAGTCATTTTATTTCCATGTCTGTGAATGATCACAATCAGGATTCTTGCATTCGTAAGCTTAAAGTTATCGAGTCTTTAGAATACCGGGTCGATGTTTACGTTTTATCCGAACTTTGAGACCAGACTTCTGAAGAGGAGCCTGAGCTCAGGTTTCGGATGAACTTTCTTAACTTTTAAATACTCTTACAGTCTTTATGTGAATTTCATACATCTTGAGGATAAATTTAAAGCCATTTTTACCTGGCAGCTCATCTCCATTTGATCGTTGATCTAGATAGATGGAGATTGCTGAATGGTAACGGGCTGGCACGAAGATCAGAAGGACAAGAAAATAACCTCATATAGTTGACTCAGACACAAACTCCTTAGGGGCGACTGTAAAATTAGCAATAGGACGGATGGACGCCATACAGTTAAATTCGATTCCTGTTAAGCTTTTTATCATCTGTTATCATCTGTCATGTTATCTTACTGCGTACCGTACTTGTCAGCTTGAGCAAACAATAAAATATAGTAATAATAGAAAGAAGGAATAAATAAACGAATATTAAAGGACTGTGATTCATTTAGGCAGGTATAATAGGTACACATTAACGTTATAGTACACGAAGTTATCAGATTACATCAGATTACACCAACGCCCAGAGATTTGTATCAAGGTTTAAACCCTTTGTCGACACCTGTGTAACGTATTCCGCAACAGAAGGAATTTTACCTCTGAGAGGAAATCGGAAATTACGAGTGATAGAGAAGTTAGTTCGTTGCAATGATATGGGATTTCCGTGAAGAAAAGGCAGAGGATCTATTTTAGACTAGGCTTGGAATCTCAAAATGACACTGTTAGAAGCAAATCATGTAACAATTTGCTAACCGGTGTTTCATATTCCTTAGCCCCAAACATGTTAATTTAGACTCTAAAATTATGTCTCCATCACATAAAATGCTTCACTTATAGCCTATGTTTGAAGATAATGGCCGCCATCTTGTCCGCCATTTTGGTTTCCAGGTAGTGCTACATTATGTTTCTTTAGTTCTATCGCATTCCTTGACCCCGACAATGTTAATTTAGACTCTAAAATCAGGTTTCCATCACATACATGACTTCAATTATAGTCATCTGAAGATTCTGGCCGCCATTTTGTCCGCCATTTTGTCCTCCATATTGGTTTTCTGGTAGTGCTACATATTTGTATTTAGTTCTATCGCAATCTTTGACCCTTAAAATGTTAATTTAGACTCTAAAATCAGGTTTCCCGCACATACAATACTTCAGTTGTAGCCATTTGAAGATAATGACCGCCATTTTGTCCGCCATTTTGGTTTTTTGGCAGAGCTACTTGTGTGTTTTTAGTTCCATCACATTCCTCGACCCTGAGAATGTTAATTTAGACTCTAAAATCATGTTCCCATCACAATCAAAACGTCACTGATAGCAATTTGAAGCTATTAGCCACCATTTTGGCCGCCATCTTGTTTTCCCATGCAACCGCTCAAAATCCAGGTTGCTAACAGCGATTTTCGTTTTCAGCAGGGTCAAATTAGTCTAGAAACACCGGTTAGCAAATTGTTACATGATTTGCTTCTAACAGTGATTTCTAGAGCCCTTTTCAAATTCCAAGCCTAGACTATTTTAATGACTGTAGGACTTTGGAAGGAACGACTTTAATTTTCAACGGACGTTGACCTCGATCTGAAAAATTACTTTTAACAGTAGGCCCTAACTGTTCTCACCTTTTGTGTGTCAAAACAGAGCTGTAAGACAGTGTCGATAAAAACTAGTTCCGTAAAATAAAGAACCACAGATGATGGTCGTCATACAGAAACATCCTAAGTTTATAAGAATATTACCAGATAAGCTATTTTGGGATCAAATTGCCCTACTCTTTGCCGCATAAACACAATCTGGCAAAACAGAGGCGAGAGCTTAAAAGGCATAACAGGAATGTGACCAATCACAGTTGACGAAACAGCAACCAATCCCCTGCCGCCTTGTAGATGACTATAAGGTGAGTCGAGTTTTAATAGCTCTCGGTAAATGTGCAAATCACCACCTGGTCCACCTCTACCATTTGCCTCTATAAATGTCCATGTAACTTCCTGTTAACACATTTGTATTGTAACTGGTTGCGGTCTGTCAACCTGTCAGAAAATAAAACGAATATCTATCTAACTGCCCTATTTAGCTTGTTCGTGTTGCCCAATGGCTAAATGGCTAAGCATCTTGACCTAATAAGCGTTTGATGGCATATCTCTTTGAACTTTGATCTGTCACATTTCAATTACTTGAAAATCAACTTCACATGCGCTATTAATAGTTTAGAGAAGAAAATACCGGTCGTGGTAAAGCCATTAAGCTGTACCCCATAAAATTATATTAGAGTTGTCTGATGATAATATTATCATAATTATTGTGGTTTGGTCCACCATTAAAATATGGCGAAAACGTCCAAAGAACAAATCCAACAATTACTATAATAGGTTATAGACTATATTTTTGTCTAAATGCGGTAGTTTTAAGCACAATGAGTATCCCAAGTAACATTATGGAAATTCGATTTAAAATTTAAAGATTTTTGTAATGAACTGCTAAACGAAGGTCATAAAACGCAGACTTGCAAAAATGGCAACCAATTTAATTTCTGTTGTTCTTACTTTAACGGCCTTGGTTTATATCGAAGGCCTACTGTTACGCAGAAGATAATTGTAACTCCGCTCTAAAGAGTAGGCTACTGACACGAACTGGTTACAGTCAAGACGACAAAATGTTAATGGTTTGTTCATACTTTTACCCAGGAAGGTTCTCAAGTAGGACATTTTTATTAACCTAAAAGTGCTGACTATGGCAGGATGTTATGGTATCCTTTAATATTGCTCTACTGGTGGTGCTTTCCAACACGCGCACCGCAGGTCCAAGCCTGGTCGGTTCATTTTCAGTGGACGACCGAGCTCGCCAAATTTTGTAATCGGTGTAAAAATGAAGTAAAAGACAAACTCACTGGCTTACTTCCATAGCTATTCGTTCACAACTTGGCTTATCATTTGACAATGTGAACATAACATCCACAAAGCCATTAATGACACACATAATAATTATAATATGCGATTTTTCATTGTGATTATTCAGTAATAAATTTTAATACAGTGACTTATTTTCAATAAGTGTAAGTAGTTGCTTTTGAGTTTACAGGTGCGTTCCTCGGATTCAAGAATAATTTCTTTGGTGGTCCACGGTTTCAAACAGGCTGTTCAGCCGCCTATTCCCGATCGCTGCGTCAAGACAGAGGGGTTATCCAAAGATGGAAAACGCAGAGTAGAATCCGTTTGTCTAGGGCGAGGAGATATTTTATGGTGGGTAGCGTTTAGAATAAGAGAAAATGAAAGGCTTCGAAGTCTATCGATTGTGTTTAGATTCATTGAAATGTTTGATTTTAGTTTTGCCTGAGAAACAAGAGATAGAGGAAAGTGTGGCACACGATGGTAGGAAATATGGGTAGAGGAAATAAAAATCTGCCGTACTCGTGAGGGAAATCGTTCCATAATTATGTAATCGAGGTGCAATGTCGTTATGTGGATTGGTTAGAGAACTCCAGATCAGTGTAGTAACTGAGGAATGGTCAAGAGTGGGTTTGGATGTTGATCAATACCCCGCTGCCTCCTCCTCCTCTCTCTGGTTTATCTGGCCATCGCAATTGGATCTTCGTCTGACATTTCTAAAACTCCTTTGATAAATAAGTTGGTGCCCTGCGGTTAGCTTTGGAATAACACTTCAGAATTTGCGTGTCTTTGTCTGACCTCTCTCTGCGTGTCTCAAGCGGACTCTGACCGTCTCTGAGCAATCTTTAGACAACCCTTCTGACAAGACGTAGCGCTCGTGAATAAGTTTAGCTTTCGATTAAGTAGCGCTTCAGGAATGTGAAGTTTACGATTACGAAATCCAGACCCCTAATACAGACATATAATAGCCTAAGTATACATAAGCCGTGGACCCGGTCCGGGGTCCACGCAGAAGCCTACACGAATGCAGACAGCAGAGATTCTTGGAAGGGTGCCAATAGCTACTGGCACTCTTCCAAGAAGCTTTGCTGTCTGCGTGCGGCTAGAAAGAGAGGGCCTAGCAATCATCGTGAATGCTGCCGCGCCTATGTATGAGATAGGCCTAAGCGCGTTGTGAATGCTTAATGCTCATATCCCAGCTACACGCATCATACTGGCGAGGCTGCAATATAGGCAGCTATACCATATGTCACCACAATTCAATATAATAACACATTAGATATAATGCGCAAAATTAAGGAGATCGTTACAGAGAACTAGTGAGCAACAAAGCGTCTTCTTTATAGTAGAGGTCTAAAACTGCCTGTCAGCGCCTTCCTGGTCGTATCTCGTTGTCCGTGTGCCTGTCTGTCTGTCTCATTAAGCATAAACACCACCGATCCTTCAATGGTCGAAAATTCGTAAAGAATCTTTCATTTATTCATCGCCTTAGATTGTCTGTGTCCAGTGAAGGTCGCTGTGTCCCGCTGCTCACCGTCCGTTCCTCTGTCTGTCTGTCTGTCCGTCAATCTGTATGTCTATTTGTTTGTACCTGCCTGTGTGAAGTAAATCTTTTAAATCCGTTGAATCGCCGTGTATTTCTGTTTGTCTGCGAGAAGGATTGAACGCTATGGGTTCCAGAAGATGCAGAGAATCTACGCAGCGGCCACTGATTCTGCGTCTGCAGCCGTTGATACAGCGGATAGAGCAAAGTCTACTGCTGCTGGCTTACCTCGGATCTTAGTGGGCAGCGTGCGTCGTTACTCCCTTCCTCTCGCTTCATCCTTCCACCCCCCTTAAGGCATAACGCGTTGTATCTATTGGAAAGCTGCCACGCATGCTTTGGCTACTAAAACACAGACGCATTGACAGATAGACACAGCCATACAGATAAACAGAAACTCAAGAGCACAAACATCAGTGTACAGTATGCTCAAAGTCCTCAGACCTGTGGACAGAGAGTAGATGGAGTGCGGAAATGAATAGCGGAGTCCTTCTGTGTCACCGCCTCATCCGTTTAAAACAGGCGAAGAATTTTATGCTACGCTTGATTGCAGACATTTACAACCGACAAGGCTCGTTATTATCATTGTTATCGCCATCGTCGTCGTCTTTATCAGCACCAACACAACCAGCATTAGGGGCCTATCAGTATCATCACGACTATCAACACCAGCTTCGTCGTTGTCGCCATTAGCATCATTATCATCGTCGTCGTCGTCATCGTCATCATCAGTATTCAACGATCATCACCACCTTTTTCCATAACCACCAGGTTTACTTGTACGTTTATGTTTCAGAGGAAAATTCGGTATGAACTGGAGACAGTTCTCGACGGGATAAATACTCTAAGGCTGAAATCAAGAACTGCTCGCTTCATTAAATTCAATAATTCAATATATTAAATTTCAAAATTATCATATCTTTGTTTTCAGCTAAAAATATGGCAAGACTAGTTAGTACCACGAATCGACTCAATTGGAGTGTCGGTTCAGAAAAAGTAAGAAAAATGATCTCGCACGTTTCGTAAATAAAATAAGTTACTCGTTTCTTAGCTTTAAAGCACAAAAACATTAACTTCTCTGTGTAATAATTTATTGCTGGAAATGTTCGTCACGTTTCTAGTAAAAATCAACTTTTAGATATTTTCTACACAAATTTAAAACTTCAGCTTGTCAGGAGGTAGTCTATTTATTCCTGTTACTTCAGATTTTACCAGTTATGTCACACTGACAAAAGAAAGTGGCGCTCAAGAGCGAAAACGACGTGCAGCTTTTGTTGCAAATGTGAAACAATAGAGTAGTCCAAATGTTTTTAAGCGTTTCTAAACACAGTGCAATCTAGGAACGACTCCGAAACTTTGCCAGAACGCACGGTTGAGAAAGATATGTTGACACTGCGCAATTCAATGAACCTGGATAAAACCGCCCAAGAAAATATTGAAAAGGATTCTAATTTTGAAACTAGAAACACAAATATTGGAGGATACATGGAGACGTATAAACAAGCGAACTGGAGTCTCAAGTTACCCTAACGGTAGTTCACCTGAATCTGAGGCTGAGGAGAAGTATATTGAGCAAGAACAAGAAGTCGATACTAGAGAAGTTTTATTGTTTAGAGATGTTGGCCATCCTGATTTTGTCGCAACATCATGTCATTCAATTATCATGCAAGAATTATTCAATGAAATGTAAACATTATGAAAAAAATGTATCTTATACTATAATTCTTAAAGTTTGTCCTTCCGTATGTATGTATGTTTGCAGTGTTTGGCTGTCAGGCTAAAGGCTCAGAAACGGAACGGTTTAGCGATTTGAAAAAAATTACAAAACATTATTACGCAACGTCTAATTCAACGCGACTATTTTCAGTTCGCAATTTTATTTAAACGCCGATATATGGCCATTTTAAATTTCCACGAGGCTATATATAAATATCGGTCTCTTACACCATGGCCATCACAGTAAGGCCATTTTTTCACGTCACGCATGCTAATTAAATATGCAATCTTACGTCACACGTAGCATATAGGTCAACGCTCTGATTCGCAACTAATCACGATGACCGTTGATTTAACATCAGAAGAATTTCTAGGTCATCGGACTGAAAAATTCGCCAATGCAACACGTTAGCGATACGAAATTTTTAACGAACGTTTTCATTTGAATTTCTATAGATCTCAACCCAACTATATTTCAACTCAAAATTTACTTTAAATTCCGATATTTGGACATTTTAAGTTTCGATGTGGTCAGAGTTTCAATGCCATTGAATTCTAGCAAATGCATGGGAGTATATTATTACATACAGTGTTGCCAGGTACTTTCCGGAAATCCCGCCCAAAGGCTTCCAAAAATCCGCCCAAAAGTAGCCCAATATAAATTATAACGTAAACTAAATGAAAATAGCTGAAAATGATCAGAATTTATTTAATTATTTACTTCTATTTGAACTTCGGTAACTCGTTTCATCGTAAACTTCAAAAATTGAATGCATCTGAACGACGCCAAAAGTGACAAAGCAAAACACCCTAGTTCTAAAATCTCGCTCGCCTAGCATCTGAATGTTTTCCCCAGTTTTTGCAATACCGTTTTCCGTACAGCGGACAAGAATGAAAGTAGCCCAAACAACCGCAACCCGCGGACAGCGAATTTTTCCCGCAACTAAAATTTGAAACTAGCCCAATTGGGCGGGGAAACCGCGGAACTGGCAACACTGATTACATAGAGTTGAGTTAAACAAATTTCAAACCAGCGCGTAAATTCGCCAGAGGGATACACGAAAAATTTTCACATCGTTAAATTCAAATTCACAGGCGTTGACGAAGATGTCGTTAAATTCAAATACACGGGCGCTGAGAAAAACCCGGGCGAACGCCGGGTAAAAACTGCTAGTTCCAATATAAAGAAGGTCCTTTCGCTGTTAAAAATTGACGTTTCTATTATTTTCTACTTGCTGAAGATCTTTTAGTTAACTGAGCTTGACACTGACGTATTCGATAAGAGCAATGAGTCAAAACGGATTGAGTAATTTGGCGATTCTGAGGATTGAAAAAGAGGTTTTCGATGAGATCGGTTTTGACTAAAATAATAGATGCGTTCCCATCTGCAAAGCTAGAAAAATTAGCCTGTAGCCAGTAACCCTAAACCTATTGTTTCTTAGCCGTCTCAATATTAGGCTTTAACCCTCGGGCTACCAAGCTTTTTTGTGACACGGAATACCAAGGGGGTGGTTACCACCCCCTGGATTTCGGGTTTGGTTTCACATATCATTTCTTGTAATACACCAATGGATTCAGCATTCAATTCTGTACAGAATGGTATATTTAGTTGTAGGCCTACATTATGTGAATGCACCTCGAAATTACATCATTTTAACAAAGGCACCGATAATTAGCGATATTTTATATTATTGCGTACATTTTGTACATTTTGGATAAACAAATATACGATTATGTGTGTCTTGAAACTGATCTGTGTATCCAAAATACATAAATACATACCTACACATGTTTATATACGTATAAATATGCATCCATACATATATACATGTACATGTATGCATGCATACATGTACAATGCCACATTCAGCCATTTTCACACAGATTACGCGTATTATTATTTATTTTGATCACTTCCGGTTTTCAAAAGACAAACATGTAAGTATGCCAATGAAGCCCTGCATTCACTCTAAAGAATGGTATATTTGTTTCTCTTCCAGGAAGATAAATGAATATGCTACATACAAAAAACTAAGGGGGGAGTCCTTCCATTCAGCAATTTTTCACGCATATTACGGGTATTATTATTTATTTTGATCACTTCCGGTTTTAAAAAGACAAACATTTAAGTATGCAAATGTAGCCCCACATTCCCTCTATAGAATGGTATAATTTGTGTCTCTTAATATTAAATTACGGATAAGATATAGTCGAAATTCTAAAGGGGGTGGTATCCACCCCACCCCCCTTAGTGCCTCGGGTATATCGGGTATAACTTTTGAATGGCGTGGGCTACCACCATGATGTTTACCTCAAAATGTGCGCCAATGAATCTGCTACAGCTACCTAAATTGCAAAAATTATATTCCACATGGAACATTTTTTTGGCATAAAAACGTAGGGGCGGTGGCAACCCCCCTGGTAGCCCGAGGGTTAAGCAGATAATTACGACAATATGTTACTGTTAGTGTTACAATATATCAACATTTAAAAAAATGCAAAAAGCTACTGCATTTGTTATGTAAATATGTGTCTGAAAATAGTTTGAAAATTATTTTCCATTTCTTCTGCCAGAGCTAGAAGCCATTGGATAAAATCCGGAATCATATCATTATTTCGAATTGTATCAAATTAGTAACTTGCACACTAGACCTATGTGGCTCCCCTTCAAATTACCGCCCTATCTCAAACTTGTCTTTCCTTTCGAAGCTTCTTGAGAAATTTGTGTCTGTACAACTGGTCCGCTACCTTGACCTACACTTTCTAATGCCTCCTCTTCAATCTGGATTTAGGAAATCCCACTCGAAGGAATCCCTTATGGTGAGTGTATTTCACGCCATTGATCGTTGCCATGTCACTCTACTTTCCCTCTATGACATTAGTGCCGCTTTCGACACTGTTGATCACACCATCCTTCTTGACCGGTTGTCCAAGTCATTTGGGATTACTGACTCTGCTCTTCTCTGGTTACGCTCATTCTTGACCGATCTCTCTATCTCAGTAGTTATTGGTCCCACTCGTTATGGGTCCCACCCTCTCTGCTTGGGTCCACCTCTCTTAAGGCTTACCTCACGGCTCGGCCCTTGATCCCCTTCTGTTAATCTTATATACCTCGGATCTGGCGGGGGGTACTTGGTCCACTGGGTGTCCAATTCAACCAATATGCAGATGACACGCAGGCTTACCTGCATGGACCTGCAGAAAACAGCTGCTGTTATTGTTGAGCGTATTCTAGAGGCGTCAGCTCTTGACCCGATGGTTGTTCTTAAATCGCCTCCTTAGTAACAGAGATAAGACACAGTACATCTGGCTCGGTAGTCGTGCCCAGCTTACCAAGATAGGTGATGACTCCCTTTGCCTTCAGTTTTCAAATGTGCACTTCTCTTCCTTTGTCCGTGAACTTGGATTCATCCTTGATCCTGTCCTCTCTCTGTCTGATGACGTCAATAGTGTCTCTCACTCTTGTTTCTATTACTTACGTCAACGTCGTGCCATTCGCTAATCACTCCCACGCTGCATGCTATCACGACTTTGGTTCATGCCTTGATCTGCACCAGGATTGACTATGGGAATGCGGTCTACATTGGTCTCTTCTCTACAAAAACACCTAAGCTTCAGACCATCCTAAACACTGCCGCCCTCCGCATAGGGGGCATTTCCACATTTGACCATACCTCCTCTTTTATCCGTGGCTCAGCGCACTGGCTCCCCATCCACCAGCGTATCCAATTCAAGGCCTGCTCCCTAATGCGTAACTGTCTTACTGGCTCTGCTCTTCTCTATCTTAGGGCATATTGTACCCCAGTATCTTCTCTGCTCGGTCGCTCCTCCCTTCTGTCCTCGGCCCGTGGTCACTTGAATGTCCCGCGAGGGCGTACTTCTACGACCCAGTCTAGGAGTTTCACCATTGTGCGTCCTACTAGCTGGAAACGATTGCCTTTTGTCTCTCCTGGCCGACCTTTTTCCATTTCTTTTGACCAGTTCCGCCAGCGCCTGAATACCTCTCTCTTTACCAATGAAGACACTGACCCGGGTCGGTAGCGCCTCTTATCTTGAGTGGCTCTATATAAATATTCCATTGCAATTACGATTACGATGTATACCATGATAGGAACAGCACGATTATAAGTTAACTACGGATGCAGTCATTAAGCTTTGCACCTCGGCACTGAAATCCAATATGCCACTGCCTAGGCACCAGATTAGGAGAATAAGAGCTCTATTGAACTATCCTGAGAGGCAGTTGTAGGAAAGAAGTGTTGGAGACTTCAATTTTCTTAGCTTCCTTACCTGAGAGCATGGAACCAGCCCTCTCCCTCGCCACTGGATCTTCCAACCGACAGCGTACAGTTACTGTACAGTACTCATTTATATCGTATCGTATCGTATCTGAGAATTTGTAAAGCGCCTCTTACAGTACTGTACAAGTCATTTCTATCAATGTAGGATAACGCAGACGTCGATAAGAAAAATAATTGTTTTAAGCAGTTCTCAAAATACAGCTCTAAAACAGAGTCGATAAACGCTCGTTCGGTAAAATTAAGAGCAACAGGGAATGGTCGCCATACAAAGGCATCCTCGTTGTATGAGAATTGGCCTATTACCAGATAATCTATTTTAAGATTAAATTACCCGATACTAGACCCGCATCGGCTACAATATCCGAGAGGGCCTCGGCGCGAACAGGATATGCGCTTCAGCAGGAACAAGGCGTCGCGGAAGCAAACAAGCCGAAATTTTTGGAAAAGCACTATTAATAACCCAGAGAAGAAACTAACTAATATGCTGCTATCGACAACACTTTTGGGTTAATAAAAACTGTCCCACTTGAAAATCTTTGATAAAAATTATAAAAAACGATAAAATTGTCTTCTTGAATCTTGATTGTAGCGAGTTGGTGTCTTCATTAGAGCGCAGTCACAATATTAGTCCTTATCTTCCGCGTAAGAGTGACGATATAAACCAATTCCGTCAAATTAACAGCAGAAAATAGTTGCCATTTTGTAGGTCTGTTTTATGACACTCATTCAGCATTTCATAAAAAATCTTCCAGTATCAATCGCTAGACATAATGTCCCTCGGGATGCATTATTGTGCTTTGTACAACGGCATTTAGCCAATTGGTAGACTAACTGATTGTTTTAATTCTTTGGACGTAATTCGCCATATTGTAATAGTGGAAAAGGATACATAGTTTTATTATTATTATTTAGGAAGATATATATATATACCGCGCTCCTTCAAGGTGGACTACTCAGATGCGCTACCGGTTAGGATAATTATTCCCATCCATAATGGAGAATTTTCATGCATATTTGTTCTAATCCTCCAACCAACCATTTGGTGATGTCTTATATTGAGACTCTATAGTCAAAATATTTTGAAGATTGAGCAATATTTAGGACTTGCACCAACCAGTTGAAATTCGGTAAAATTGCATTTTTTCGTTTTAACCAATTATTCTTAAATTATGAATTGGAAAAGTTTTTGCAAATCATCAAATGTTTCAAGACCACCTTGAGCGCCTCTGAGTAGGGATCTTGAAGGGGCGCTATATAAATTTTGATTGATTGATTGATTGATTGATGATTAGCTTAACAGTGCTTTCTAATAAAAATTGAGCAAGAGCATTTGTTTTTGGAG
This sequence comes from Aporrectodea caliginosa, assembly GCA_020284085.1. Lineage (NCBI taxonomy): Eukaryota > Metazoa > Annelida > Clitellata > Crassiclitellata > Lumbricidae > Aporrectodea > Aporrectodea caliginosa. Next base: position 56,772 of record JACEVL010000699.1, read on the forward strand.
GTACAGCGAGAAAATCGTCGGAGAGGAACGATAGCCTCAGTAGATAGAAACCCCACACTCTAGAAAAGTGCGTGTTGTGGCTTAAAACAACTGCAGCAAATCATTCAGTGGAGACAAAACACGCAGAACTTTGTGACATCGTCACTACCACCAGAGCTGATATTCAGGAAGATGATGATTATTGTGATGGATTGTTGTCCGACAGCAACAGTTTTACCTTGTCATATGATCCTGAGAAAGATCCGTGAACTTCAAAGCTGCGAGTGATATAATAATTATAGGCACGGTGAATGTGATCACTCCTGAAGTGTATGCACTATGCAGTACTAGATCGTATAAAAGGAAGGGGAAAGGAAAGCTGATCAAATATTTCTGCAATGGCTTCATCAGGACAGATCCAGCATGATCCGAGTTCCAACATTTAACACGCTGCACCACGTCTAAGAGATCATGCTGGAGAGGATGATTTGCATCTATTATGTCTCAGAGGCTCCTGCAATAGAACTGTTTGGCCATTTCAAAGATTTATAGCAACAAATAGATCAAGCTTCGTTTTTCATTCATTCCGGAGCTTTTTTCACAGCCCTTGACGATGAATAGTATGGCATCCATTATCGCTCCATGGAAAACAGTGTCATAGAGTTTGGAGTAGCACAGCTGGAAACATTCCAAGCGCCAGATGACTACCCTGAACTGCTGGAGCTGTCGATTGCTTAATGGAATGTCTCACAGTGGAATCCATTTCTGATATCCAGCAGCAATTCACCATGCCCGCTGGATGGCCAGAACCATTAACTCCATGATACTGTGGCTATTCCGCAAACAACATGAATCATTGCAGGGTCCTCCAGATGACGAAAGTCGCGTGGTCCCTAATATCGTGAACAAAATAAGGAAGCATCTCAGTGCGGTCTGTCTCTTATTGACTGCTGTGTAATGTGTATGTCAGATACTGGGTCCAGAGCCCATCATCTGCAGCTGCTCCAAGAAATTATCTGTCCTCTTGCTTTGTAGTCTGCCGGGCTACCTTGACATGGATGTCGCAGCAGCTGCCACAACAGCATTAATTTTGGTCGCCGATTTATTATGATACAAAGTCATGTCTGAGCTACTGATAGGATTTGGATTCTTCAACGATAATGTCTCGGTGGAAGAGAAGAAATCACTTGTCATGGCTCTAAGAGATACTGAGTGGTATGACGAACCTCCAAAGCGGATTCCACTATTCTTCGTCAATCCAAAACAAAAATACTACATGACTACATCATGTACACGGCGTTTTATAAGATCCTGGGTGAGAAATTCTTGCTAATTGACTCCAGGGAATGGCTACTCCAAGAATCATATCTAAAGGACAGATGGTTGCCACCTCTGAGGAGGTTGTGAACGATCTTGCACAGGGGTGAGCAAACTACGGCCCGCGGGCCAGATCTGGCCCGCTAACACTTTTTATCCGGCCCGCCAACACATTTTATCCGGTACACACAATTCTTCAGAAAAGTAAAAAGTCATAAAATTCAGACCGCAAGAAGAATTCCTCATGCTGCTTTCTTACTTGCTATTCCGGTTTGTATTATTCGCATCCACTTAGATTTACATCTGTGAACAAGCATTTTCAACTTTGAAGATAAAAAAATCCAAGTAAAGATCTCAGTTGGCTTATCTAAACTTGAACTCGATACCGGTAATACGAATGTGACCTTAGTCACTCGAAGCCGTTACTATCGGCTTCGCCAGCTCCGAGTGATTTCTCGCTCTTTTTCTGATGACGCACTAGCACTTGTGCATGCTTTCGTTACTAGTCGGATTGATCACTGCTGCCCGATCATCGTTGGCTTCCCCCTTGGAATTCTGGGGGGAATAGATCGATGTTCTGCGCTCGGCTGCTCGGCTCATTGGGTGAATTCCCATATTTGGCCCTGTCTGTGCCTACATGCGCGATGTGTTGCGCTGGCTGCCTGTGGTCCAACGAATCTCATACCGTATTGCTGCTTTGGTTTCACGCTGCGTCCTTGGCTGTTCTCCATCTTACCGGAGCGACCTCTGCCGCCCAGTGTCCGACCTTGTGGCTCGTCGGACGTTTCGCTCCGCGACAACGGGGAACTCTTAGTTCCACGGGCTCGCTTGCTATGCAGAGCCGAGCTTTCTCGGTTGCAGGCCTCTCCATCTGGAATGACCTGCCATCGGAGCTGCGTTTGCTACCTCTGACCAATCTAACTGGGTTTCATAAATCACTCAGGGCATTTTTCTTTAGCCGTGGCTGGGCTGGGAACGCCCTGAGTAGGTTTGTTGAAGGGGTTCTATATAATTGCCAAGACTGAATGAATGAATGCAACCAGTGCAATCAATTGTGGATTAGGGGAAATTGTTCTGCATGTTCACAGTTGCATACATCTAACAAGTTACAGCCAAAGTATAATTAAATTTAATTCAGTAAAGTTTTTTTTTTTTAGTGGTTATTAAAAGTTCACATGTAAAATGTGTTACCTGGCCCTCCGAACATTTTGGCATTTAATGTGGTCCAATGTGCCAAAAGTTTGCTCACCCTGATCTTGCAGAATGGGAGTTGTCTTGATTCAAGAATTCAATGCCTCGTTAACAGGCAACGAGGAACAAAAACAGATTAAAGTAGTTAAGGGCACTAGAACCACGTTCAGTGTGCCAGTAAGGGGAGCAGCTATCAAGAACTCCAGAGAAACTGGCAACATGAGCTATTAATGGATTCGTGGTAACTGAATTTTTACTTTAAATAGAGAGCCTAATGTTTTGCATAGCGTTCGCCGTTCGTCGCATTCAATAGATGCTACATTGCTACATTGCTACAAGGCAGCTATAGTGTTTTAGTGACTGTACTGAATACCTATTTTACGTACTTCGCACTGCTACTCTATCTCTACACTGCAATTCACATTTTTCATGCGTGTTTACTGTTTAGTGTTTTTGCTGTTAAGTATTTTACTGTTTCACTTGACGATTTTTACTGAAACACTATATATGAAACTTTCATTTATTTGTGCAAGTCCTAAATATCATTTTATCATGCTAAAATTTTTACTGATTAGATAACTCTTTTGATCTAGTACCACGCTATGATGGGTTGGAAAATAACTTTCTAAAATTTTCATTTTTTAGAACACCCTACTACCGGCCCAACCCCGGCTAAACAGGACAGTTTTTGGATTTTTAAAGAACAAAGTAGGATGGCGGATTACCTCTGGGCACTAAGCGCAGTTTAGCAGGACTGCCATTCCAGATCGTAGGACCAGCGACCGAAAAATAACGTTGCTGCCTAATGGCTGTCCGCGAGCGGGGAACTAACACCTGAGCTTGGTTCGCCGGCCGAAGGGTCGATCGACACTGGACACCCGAGTGGAACAACAGAGTTACCGCAGATACAGGGAAGCCATTCCCTCAATTCACCACAAATCCAACTCACAGACTCTGTGGGAAGGGAGTCAATGCAGGACATCCCGTATATATACTCAGAGACATAGCTAAATTATTACAAGAATATCACTGTATACGCTATTTTTATATGAAATTGCCCGACGTCAGAGCTGCATCAGCGCCGCGTAAAAGCAATCTGCTACCTGGCGTAGACAAACGACGGTTCGCTGAATCCATAATAAAAATGTGACCAATCAGAGTTGACGAAGCAACAGCCAATCCCTTGCCGTCCAAGATGAGTTTTGTCTGAATGTCTGTTATTTAGTGTACGAATGACCACCTCCATCACTTTCCTCTATGAGTATCAAGACTATGTATTTCCTAACTCGCTGTTACTTTCCTCTTTACATGTAGGTTGTCCTTGTTGCGCAATGTTTATTCCAATCACCTGAAAATCAACTTCAGACGCACTAGTCCAGAGAAGAAACTACCTGCCATGTTAAAAGCCTTTAGGCTATGCTGATACATTTATAAACCAGAGTGCCTACCGTTACTATAGAGCAAAAACAATTAGGTGCTATGGGGCCAGATGCCGTTGTATTATGCACAATAATCTATATCAAAAACATTATGGATATTCGATTTAAAATTTGAAGATTTTAAAAATGAAATACTGAACTAAACTTATGTCACAAAACGTAGGCCTCCAAAATCGCTGTCTGTTGCTGTTTACCTTACGGAACTGGTTTATATCGCCACTGTTATGCGGTCGATACTTGTAACTCCGTGTTGAGGAAGACACCAAATAGTTACAACCAAGAAAATAATTTTAATAGTTTGTTTATAATTTTAATCAAACAGGTTTTCAAGAGTGACTTTTTTATTAGCCTCAAAGTGTTGACAACAACAGGATATCATAGGATCCTTTAACATCGCTCTCGTGAACTTGATTTAAACACAGAGCAATTCTTGCACATGTCCCACTGAAAATTAATAGTGGCAGGTCACTACCCATTCGTTAATTCATCAGATTATTTCTTAAAATCAAATGTCATCTAACGATACCTTGAAGTGAATTCAGTTCTTTCCGACGATGCATCAACGATAAAGTGAGATATGTAGGCCTTCTTGTGGGTTTTCCTGAGTATGGTCTTAGAACTAGAGGTTACTAAAGTAACCATCGTATGACTGCAAAATGTGCTTCAGCTTTGTGCATTGCTTGTACTGGTTTGATTCGCAGTGTAGTCTATCGTATTGTATTACGTTGCACTCAGATAAATATTATTATTATTGTTATTATTATTATTATTGTTATTTATATCATTATTATTGTTTTCATTACTATTATTTTATTCGTAGGGCCTATTATCATTAGTGTCCGTATTAGGCTATTATTGTAATTGCCAGTATCATGAAAATGTAGGCCTGCAGTAGGCCTATAATGCTGGTACCGTTATGAGTTCTTGGAAAACAATGCTAACATTAGTTTTGCGGACGTAAACGGTCTTTGTTGACATAAGAGATCAAGGAATTGGATCTTTCGCTCATATGACGCAGCGATAGTAAGTAAGCTGGTGTCCTGCGCATAGCCTTTGATGCACGAAATCAAGGTAGGCCTATAATAGGCCTACGTAATTTATTTAACATCTCGCTGTTTAAATCAGTCTACGATCTCATCACCCCAATTGTCTAGTGCTCGTGGAATTTATTAGCCCTAGTGAGCTAGTTAAGAGTTATAATGTTATATCCTATACTTGTGATTTATAACTATTTCTGCCACAATAATTATTATGCTTTTGTTACAGGTGGCCCATTAGCGGGACCTAGGTCCCTTAGGGTCTTAGTCCTATCGTTCCCTACTGTTGCAAGACTGTTTCATTGTACTTGTTTCTTTTTATTATTATTGACACTAGGGTTCAATAAAGATTGGGGTTAACTTATGGCAATGGCTAAGGTTAATTGTCTATAACATTCCCACTACTTCAAACCAAGGCGTGGAATTTTAATGTAATATAACAACTTTTTAAAACTTTCTATAGGCCTGTTCAAATAAATTGTAGTGTAATTAATGTTCTTTCTAAAAATATGTTCCTTTTCCTTCCTGCATGGTTGTTAACTCTAACTGACGCTTTGCAACTATTCTGCAACATACCGAGTTATGCAACACTATAGGCTTTTTCAACACCATTTCATGCAATCACAATCTGTAAATTTAAGAAACCCATTTTGTATATAATAAGGGCGCACGGGAGTATAATAGTGATTAGAGGTCGATTTTTTAAAATCCCGCAAGGAATTTAATTTGGTTCAAACGTTCTGCTCCATCTAGGCGCTTAACCAACTCCGCTATATTGAGTAATCCTACACTGATAGACGGCACGCTGTCGGTGAAAAAATCAGACTTCGAGGGAGAAGATTGGTCACTCGCCTTCATACGCCTGACATGCCGACGATAAAAGCATGAATTGGCTAACACTTCATACCCATGGTTGCCGCTCATGCTAGCTTAACCCTCAGGCTACCAAGGTTTTTTTCTGACGATGGCTACCAAGGGGGGTGGTTACCACCCCCCTGGATTTCGGGTTTGGTTTCACATATCATATCTTGTAATACACTAATGGATTCAGCATAGGGCTGCCAACTTTTGATGTTTCCATTCCGGGACACCCGCAGTCGTCAGATGTTCCATACCAATTTACCCTGTCACTGTATGCAACGAATGTTGCGTCAGGCTGTCAGCCTAATGTAGGATCCACAGTCTACTGAAAATAGTCGTTAATAATTGCAGTCAAATCATCAAAAGATAAGTGACCTATATTGAAAATTGGAATTAACTTCAAGAATTAAATTCCATTGACCTACTAGTGTAACCATGCAGGCGTGAGGGCCCGACACGAGCGAAGTTCCTCTAGCCTATTAAAAAATTATACATGCCTGCAGATTGCAGATGTCATTTAGGCCTATTATAAGTAAGTCGTATTTAACTCAACACATGTCATGTTAAAATTTATTTTTTGTCGACAATTCCGCTTTAACTAAGTCGATGCTCGGGCACTTGCGATTGTCATGCAGCAGGTCGTTCATATTGCTGAACACTCCCTCGCAAAACGCGTTGGAAACGGAACTGACAGTTCGTAGGACAAAAAGCTAAGCAACTGAGTGTAAAGTCTAGAAGCCTTCAACCCAACATCCGATGTTGAGCTCTGATAGAGCGCAAAACACAAAATTGATCGTAGCCTACAACTTGTCGAGTTTAGTGTGCGAAAACAAGAACAACATTAAATTTTGGTGAAGTGGATATCTACACCAAATTCCGGGACAATTTAGGATCAATCCGGGACACGGGACGCACAGGGCCGATTCCGGGACTGTCCCGGCGAATCCGGGACGGTTGGCAGCCCTAACAGCATTCAATTCTGTACAAAATGGTATATTTAGTTGTACATTATGTGAATGCACCTCGCCTACATCATTTTTAACAAAGGAACCGATAATTAGCGATATTTTATAATATTGCGTACATTTTGTACTTTTTGGATAAACAAATATAAGATTATGTGTGTTTTTAAACTGATCTATGTATCCAAGATGCACACATATATGTTTATATACGTATAAATATACATCCATACATATATATCCATATATATATCCATACAGATATATATATAGGTTTACGTTGTGATGCTGTATTCAGCCATTTTCACACAGATTACTTGTATTATTATTTATTTTGAACACTTCCGGTCATCACAAAACAAATTAATCGGTATGAAAAAATAGCACTACATGTCCTCTATGCAACGGCATAATTTATTTCTCTTCTAAAATAAATTATGAATACGTTATAATCGAAAAAACATGAAAAATGTGTGAAAGTGTAACCTATTTTCATACATTTTAATTTATTTTGAGCACTTTCGGTTGTCTCAGGTCAACTCAGTGACCATAGCAATGTAGTCCCACATTCCCTCTATAGAATGGTATAATCTGTGTATCTTAATATTAAATGGCGGATAAGATATAGTCGAAAATCTAGGGGTGGTGGTATCCAATACCTTGGTACATCGGGTGTATTGGGTATAACTTTTGAACGGTGTGAGATATCATCTCAAATTTTACCTCAAAACGTGTGTAAATGAACCCCTACAGCTACCTAAAAGGTCAAATTTTGATTCCAAACGGAAAAAGTTTGAGATGAAAAAAACTAAGGGGTGGATACCACCCCCCACCCCTTGGCAGCCCGAGGGTTAAGGGACTGCGCTCTTTCTATTCTTGTAAATTAGCGTGTGCAAAACTGAAGACCTGCCTGTAGGTCTAAAATAATGCAACATAAAATAAGACGAAACGGTCAAAATTAATATGCAATAATAATAGTCCTCTGCTAAAGAATCATCAACGAAATGGAAGTATAGGCCGTATAAAATTCATTACTGCGTTCTGAGTATCAGTAAGTTTGCAGAACAAGGAAGAAAAAGAGTTGTTTGCTAACTATGAACGCTTTTCTGTCTGGATTAGGCTATACCTGGGAGTCGACCTGAATAAGTCGACTCGGGTCGATTCGGTCATCCCAAGTTGAGTCGAGTCGTTATTCCTTAGTGCAACTGACCCCAAGTCCAATTTGTACAGAAAAGTTGTTTTTCCACCAGTCGACTTAACCCTCAGGCTACCAAGCTTTTTTTTTAATACTGGCTACCAAAGGGGGGGTGGTTACCACCACCCCTGGATTTCGGGTTTGGTTTCACATATCATAACTTGTAATAAAGCGATATTTTATATTATTGCGTACATTTTGCACTTTTGTTAGATAAACAAATATAAGATTATGTGTTTTTTAAACTGATCTATGTATCCAAGATACACACATATACATCCCTACACATGTTATATACGTATATATATATTCATTCATACATATATTATCCATACATATATATCGGTTTACGTTGTGATGCTGCATTCAGCCATTTTCACACAGATTACGCGTATTTTTTTATTTTGATCACTTCCGGTAGTCATAAGACAAACCTTTAAGTATGCAAATGAAGCCCTACATTCCCTCTAAAGAATGGTATATTTGTTTCTCTTCCAGGAAAATAACTGAATACGCTACAGACAAAAAACTATTTGGGGAGTGCTTGCATTTAACCATTTTTCACGCATGTTACTCGTATTATTATTTATTTTGATCACTTCCGGTATTCATAAGACAAACATGTAAGTATGCAAATGAAGCCCTACATTCCCTCTAAAGAATGGTATATTTGCTTCTCTTCTAGGAGGAATAGCAAATAAGCTATAGTCGAAAAACTAGGGAGGTATCCACCCCTTCCCTGGTGCCTCGGGTATATCGGGTATAACTTTTGAATGGCGTGGGCTACCACCATGATATTTACCTCAAAATGTGCGCCAATGAATCTACTACAGCTACTTAAAATGTCAAAATTATATTCCATTTGGGAAAACAATTTTGGGTAAAAACGTAGGGGGTGACAACCACCACCCCTTGGTAGCCCGAGGGTTAAACTATCTTGAGACACAAACAAATCTATATTTTATCACGTAAAGAGAGTGACGTCAATAAAAATACCTCACCGTCTCGGAACACGTTCACAAGACTATATATTCTTTCGCCTCCTCTCTATACGCTAAACGGGTGTTGCGAGTTCACCGTATGTTGGGACGGGCCTCACATGTTGTAACGTGAGCGACAACCGTCGCGTGTCTCAGGCACGCGTCTCTAGCATGGCGATCATTGATGAGTGCTGAGTCGATCGCATTGAAAGGTTTCTGGGGCGGGTCAAGAGGGCAGGATTTCTCTCCCTGGCGGCCCCGATTCCTTCGACATCGTCAATAAACAACAAGCAACCTGCATTCAGTGTTTTCTTATCCTTTTGGGAAGCCTGATCCACGCGAGTTAACATGTAGAAGCGTATTGCTCGTTGGAAATCTGTTGTGGTAAAAAGGAAAAGGTCCGATTTAGTATTTAGTAAACTGGTGCTTTTGTGCTTTGGTTCTCAGTAACGACTTAGATATTCTCTAGTTTACGGTAACGTTTCATGATCATGACTCGGCCGCCTTGAGAGAAGACATATACAATCGCTGTACATACAATTGCCTTGTGCATTCTCGAAACGCATGGCCATTTAGGCCAACTGTTTTACGATAGAGTGCGTGCTACATTGGTAGCCCGCATGTGTTACAATGTTAGCCCGCATCTTCGGCCGCGTGCTACAATGGTAGCCCGCATGTTCTATGCTGCCCGGCTTGATGGGGGTTGCCTGTCAACAAGGCAGGCGTCGCCGGCAATCGGTCATGGGCCGGCTGATCCCTCCATAAGATACTTGCCAAAAATGCAATTCAACACATGAGCACCTACGTCACGATGCTTACGAACGCCTCTTCTCGTCGGTCCTGGGTAACCCTTGCAATGTATTACATAGGCTACTTTCTCACAACTAAGTCGCCTCCCTATTCCTCACGCCTTCGGCCCATTTTATTCCCCAAGCTAACAGCTTCACATGTAAAACTTTCATAAGAGGAATGTCATAGGACCTACTCGTACTATAGATGTATGCACACCAAAGTGCGATTATGCAATTGGTACAGCAATAAAATATAATCTTAACTAATAACTTACAGGTCTGTCTCGATATAATCTTGTAGGGCCTACCGCATCAACTGACGAGACTCTCACCCTGAGGAGAATCTTGCATGCGATTATGGCCAGTGAATTTTGCGTCGTGTATAGCCCCGAAACATCTCTAACATTTGTGATAATTTTGGCGGAAAATTGTGGATACACAAACGCTGAAGGAAACGGAATTTCCGAAGAACCATGCAGATTTTGAATTAATTCAGTTTAGGCATGCAAGATTTATTGGTAGACAGCAATGTTTTCCGGTTTACATCTCATACCCGAAAGAACTGCATCAATATGCTAGTCTCATTGAAGCTATGCACAATGCACATGTAAAAAAATGTCGAATCTGAATGTCCTCAATTAAACGTGATAGAATACGTCTAAAAGCAAAGCTTGTTCCCGTACGTGCACAAGTAATAATTCTTGCAAATAATATCGTGTCTTTACAACAATTATAGAATGAATTTGAAATGTTTGAATCAGAAAAATCCACAGAGTAATGAACAGATGAGAAGTCTGGCGGTGTAATGTTCAGTTAACCTATACATTATAAATCGAGTAGAACTGAGAATCCTTCGGAGGTGATTCTTGCTTTCTTCAGTTCATTCCGTAGTTTCTGTTCATTCCCAATTTCTTATTTAAGTTTTCTTTAGTTACAAAATGACCTGGGTTTGATACAAGAACCATCTAAAGAAATCCTGAGTATATCTGCAATGTTGTCTGTCTTTCTTACTACAATTGTCGGATTCACAAGTATCATTGTAATAGGCTTGGCTTGTCATAAGCAACATCCGTAGGCCCTATTTTTCATGGACACGTTGAACAGTATTAAATTAAGAATACATCTAAATGTGCCTTTAAATGAAAACATGTAATGGAATTGTCGGGAAAGAGGCGAAAATTGAATTAAAATTTCGTCGTTTCACGCAGATATTTTCAAACCGAACAAATATGGGTTGAATAATAGCCTAGATATTATTCATCGGCAACGAAATTAAATTTCTGTCTGATACCAGTTTAACACAGATTTATACCATTTTACAGTTTGCGGCAATGTCGAATAACTCGTACAACAGTTCATTCTCACGTGGATGATGTTTGAATGGCTAGAGAATTCATCTCTCCACATATACAACCCATCTGAAGTAGCTTCATAGAAAGCTGACAGAAGAAAGTCCAATTTCGACCGAGAATATGGTGTCGCCTATCAAGTCTAGAAGCTTCTATTTCTAGTTGCCTATCTACATGTATAATAGAGTCGAAGGCGCTGGAGTCCCACAGGGAACGTATGATCTGTGGAGTAGAGGTTGAAGAAGAAGGTAGTGAGAAAGACTAGGAACCTACTGTGGAGTTAAAAGAGACTCAGCTCGAATTTCCACGACACCAAAGATGCCTTAGACGGTCAAACAGTGATGCTGTAACGCTCAATCCCTCTTCTCAAAATCCCTTCCTCCTTTTGAAACTGGCTTTGTGCCTGAATCTGTAGGTCCTATCATCTGAGTTTCGATTCGCTCCACACTGACATAGCAGAGTGTACATTTTCCAAGTCTAGACGCTATCTTCAAGACTATATAAAGCCATAGATAGCCGGCTCCATCGACAATCCATTAGACGTAAATTTCATTCATAGGTAATCACATTTCACGAAAGTCAAATTTCATATGAAAACAAAACCAGGTCATCGATGCGATTAGACTCTCGAACTATTTTTTAATAATGCGAAGCTTTCTTAGAAGAAATCCTCGAATGATGAGTTCAAAAGGAAGGTATATTTTTTGACCTGCAAATTCAGTTAATGCTTGTTTATATGGATGATTGCAGTCGATCCAACATCTCACTCTCAAATATCTTGCAACAAAATGTCTTCCAAGGAAATAGTGACAGTTAAGGGAGTAAAGATTATCAAGACAGAAGTGTAGTTCACATTTCCGAGAGTACACTTGTCGGGCAAAGTGGTGTTCAAAAGTTGACTCTTCAGTTAATTCAACTTTTCCCATATCGTCATTTAGATGTGATAAATAATAGAAAAGTGTGTGAAATCCAAGCAAAGACTGTACGTCACTATCAAAATACGAGTCAAGCGGTGGCAACAACAAAACATTCACCATTGAAAATTCCATCAGATCGCTCTGCACAACAGACTCTTGAAGAATTCGCTCACATAGATGCAGCACTTCATCGTATTGTCGACATTTATATAGGTACAAAGCACGATAGCAGTCAACTGTATTGCAGTCGATGCCAAAGTCTTTTTGCCCTACCCTGTAGAACGATGTCATATTGTCCAATGCATATTCCATTAGAATATCAATTACGGTTTTCTTAGCCATCAAAGGAATCACATCTGTTAACGAATCTGTTCTGTGGTAAATGATTTGCCTAGCAGCATTGAAACGAGTAATTGACTTCATCGGCACAATACATTTCGGTTTCATTAAAGCCTTCAAATATGCGTCCATCGGAAATTCTGAATCTGGTAATTCATGATTAAACACAAAAGACTTGGATGTTCTTTCCGATGACAATAGCGTTAAATATTGAGCAAACACGTCAGGTGAAAGACGCAGATCAAGGTAAAGCCGCCTGCCGATGTAATGAAGATAATTGTTAGTAATCTTTTTTCGAAGAACACACAATCCAACGATTCTTACGACATCGTCAATAAACAACAAACAGCCTGCATTCAGTGGCTCCTTGTCCTCTTGGTAAGTCTGATTTACGACAACCGCCAAACATAAGCGTATTGCTTGTTTGTATTCTGATGTGGCAAACTGTAGTGCAGCTAGGTAGGACAAAGCTGCAGGAGCAATGCCGATTGATTTTGAACCTTCGTATTCTAAAGTTCTTCTTAGAAACTCTGTTGACATGAGAGACAGTAGTCGAAATTCTGAACAGCTGTTTGACCCAGTTAAATTTTTCATGAGATCCTGAGCTCGTAGGAATTGAAACCGGCTACTTTGTGCTGTGTGCATTTTCGGAAAGTTATGGTACATGGACCTTATAATTTTTGGTTGTATCGAAATTCCGTTTACAAATTCAACAAAGAGACTGCTATCCCACGAAATCTCTCCACAGTCTAAACCGTCTGCAACATGCAAAATATAGAGAAGATTGTCATAGTGCGTGAAACATAAGTCGTTCTGTGTTATTGAAAGATATACCATTTTATTGCGTTCATTCCAGTCAAGAAATCTTGAATGATACCCAAATTGGGAGCTCAGGCGCAGTCCTGAGCTAAATCCGCCTTTTATTATAGGACGAATGCAATTTTTAGAATGTGCGAATGTGGAAGATAATAACAAATCCAATGATTTTAATTCACCCATCTTCCAAAATTCAAAGAGAGGCAGCATATATTCCATAAAATGTGTCGGTCGTTTCAGTGTGTTTTTAGTTACGAAATTTGTGTGAATGAATGGGAGTATGTAATTTTCTATGAACCATTGACTAAGAATGCTGGAATTTCGGAATTCATTCAGTTGCCTTACAGTCTCGTCAAGGATGGTGAAGCTTGATGGCTCGTGAAATAAATTTGATTCAGGAATAAAATAGTTCGGGCAGCATCTTCTCTTTAGCCATTCTGCAAGATTTTTTAACAACTCAGAGCAAATCGTAATAACAGAAGAGGAATTCCACCATTCCGGCGGCATCTCTTCACAAGTCCATAACATCAGAGTCTTTAAATGATAAGTACAGAGAACTTCATCCTCCTTTGGACAATCCTTTTGTATTAATTCCCTCTTTGCGAAGAATCTCAGCAAATGATAGACAATCTGCTGAACTTTAGTCCAACTCTGAAGTAAACTTACTTCTGCAACTGAAAATGACAATCTGCACTGGAATTTATCGTCTCTGCAAGAACGATGTTTAGCGTAGACAACATGACAACCATTTTGTACAACCTCGTTGATTGTTTCATTGGCCGGCCATCCGTTATTCCTAGTTCGTTTAAGCCAACCATGAGCTTCTTTAGGCCATTGTGGGCACCAAATGCTTTGGACGACATCACTTCCGAGATACACTTTTCCAGTGTACACAACTTTTAGTTCTTTAATTGCTGGACCACTAACGATTTTTGGCAACCATGAGGCGCTTCTTGAAACTTGGAAATAATTGTTTGCAACGCTATCCAAATTTAGCGTAGCGTAGCGATTTTGATGAGCTGTTTCATTGAATTCATACTTTTTGAATTTCCAATTATAGTTCATTTCTCCCCAAAATCGTAATCTAACAAATCCTGGATACATATGGTAAGGTTGAATCTGGCAGACCTCGATCGTATCAGACAGGCCACTCATATCACTTGGCAACACAGGAAAGTCCCCACTGAAGGCCATTTCATCAGTTTGAGCGAATAACAAATCTACGTCGTCAATGCAGGTATTCCTTGGTTGGATTTTGAACTCTACAGAACTGCCACACATAACTAAATACGTCTTTGGTACAGTGCGCTTGGCGCCTATTAAGTTGTGCATATGATCGGAAACCAGAGGAAATGGCTTTGGAAGCAATTTGCACGTTCTAACGATAAACGCAGATGCCAATTCTTCATTCGATTTACCCGCATATTCCGTCATCCTGAGTGAAAAACATCTGCATCGTTAAAGCTCATCAACGTCATCACAACTACCATCATCACCGTCATCTTCAATTTTATTATAAGCAATTGAATTCTAGTCATGAACCACATGAAGAGTTAAGAATCACCCTAATCACTCAAACGTTTTGACCGACCATGTTGAGGAGAAAGTCTGGTTTCAACTAACCATCTACTTCTCTATTGTTATCTAGGCCTAATTGATGTCGATATCAATCTCTTAACTCAACCGAGCGAATAACAGTCATTATTATTGATAAGTAATCTGTAATAAAACTTAGACTACATACAATTACAAGCCTTGGTAGTTCAACCTCAATGAATCAGATTCTACGCCACAATCACAACTGGCCAACAGTTGTTACTGAACAAATTAAAATAATTATGTACTACGCAATGTGCTATTACACTGTGAAAGACGTTGCACTTGTTTCCCGCTGAATCATAATATCCATTTAAAGACATGCCTTAGGGCCCTATAGTCTATAAAAATAATAATGCACCGGGCAGCACACTTATAATTATGCCTTCTTTGCTTTCGCTTAAGCTCACAAGTATTATATTTTGCGATTTGGCTTATCCAATGTACTACGACTTTGATGCGACCATTTATTGAATAATGACTACATAGAAATCATTGGATTAGACTCGCTCATTGGTCGCCCATGTTCTGTCGCTCTGCAAATTCCGCATTGTCGTTGAAATAAGGGATATTGTTTTTTGAGTAATCCTTTTGCCGGCTGTCTTCGGATTTTACGGGCCTTAGAAGCCTAGACTTAGGAACCAGATCAGGAGAAGCAGGAGGTCAGGCCCATGAGATATCCTGAGAGGTATTCGTTGGTACGAAGTAATGTATTATATTGTAACAGAATAGGCCCTACTTGTATAGCGCGTCTTAACTTAAGAACCTATCAGGGATGCTGTGTACGTAAGTATCAGCAGATGGGAAAAGGTGTGTCTTTAATCTTCGAGAAAATGCAGTGCGGTTAGCAGTAAGTGGAACTGAGCGAATTTCAGTTGGTAGATTGTTCCATAGCGATTGTCCAACGACAGAGAAGCCCCGACGTGTACGTATCGAGGTGCGAGATCGTGGAACAAAGAAAATCATTCCACATCGCTGAACGAAGCATTCGGCGACCTGGACCGTGCGGAGACCTGAACACACAGCTCACTTATGTATTCAGGAGCAGTACTAGTCATGGAACATCGCACAATCATAACGATATTGTAACGTATGCGATCAGCAATGAAGGCTATGCCGTATGTCAATTCAATTTCAATTCAGTTCAATTCAATTGTTTATTGGTCCCAGTAACAAAAACAAAACATGTAATATTTAACAGCATTTAGACACAAAGCATAATCATTTTGATATACAATCATCACAGCATAAACAAGGGGGCAATAGGCTCACCCGAATGGAATAATCCCGCTGAATGTAATCTGATATATGTGCAAAACGAGGTAGATTTGCCAGTAGACGAGCAGCTGAGTTGAGAACCGACTGTAGCTGTTTAATGCGGACGAGTGGCAGGCCAGCGAAAACGGTGTTGCAATGATCGAGACGAGAGAGACAAAGGAGTGCACCAGTGTGGCAGCAGCAACAGAGGACAGTGCTCTTCGTACAACCCTGATCTGCCTCATTTTGTAGTAGCTTGATCTGCAGATGGAATTCACATGACCAGCTAGGGTAAGTCCTCCATCAGGTAATACGCCGAACCACATCTTGCGGCTCCCAGTCCGAAAATGCCGATGCCAGCACTGATTGATCTATTTTCTGTCTTGCCTGTGTTGTGCCGGTCCATATTTACTGAGTCTTAACTGGGTTCAGCCTTAGACGATTTAAAGACACCCAGTCCTGAACTTCTTTGACAACAACATTCATGGCAGACACACATCACAAGTGCATCACCTGGCCGACTTGACGTGTACAGCTGTAAGTCATAGGCATACTGATGTGTACTCGAACCAAATGCAGTAATGATGACCGTAAGATCAGCAGTATACAATATGTAGAGGAGTGGTCCAATCAGGGCTTGGTGCTTTTGCCGTGCATCACAGCGGCTCAAGCTGATCTGTCAGAGCCCATCTCCACATAACATGGTCCTCCAAGTATGTATTTTTCAAGTGCACTTGTTATGGCGCCCCTTCAAGATTTCTACTCAGAGGCGCTCCCGACTACAGCGCGGACACTGAATCGGAGTTTCACGCCGAAGCGCATGAGCAATTGCGAGTGAAGGACTTGCCCTGGGTCCCTACGCGGTGGCTTGAGGTGGATTCGAACCCGGAACCGTCCGGCTGCAAGGCGCCGAACATACCCCTACACCACCGCGCCACACAACTCGTCGTTTGGCTGGAAGTATAACTGTGCCCTGAGTATACTTCTTTGTAGAATGTACTTTAAACAAAATCACCTCTACACTACAGCCCCCTGCGTTTTACGCATGCATCTTCACATTGCATACAGTCCATATCGCAAACATATAAAAGAGGCTGACGAGAAGCGTTAGCGAGAGTTTTTCATATGGACTATACAATGTTATATCGGAAACTGTTATTGTGTGGCTGCCAATCGATGCAACAACACATTTCTTACTAACCTTGATTTGTACCCTGAATAGTGTTGGCTATTTGGGTAAATGAGCAGGGATGGGCACTAAAGTATTTTGAAAATAGATTTCTATTTTCAAAATAGAAAATACTATTTTATTTTGTATTTTCAAAATACTTTTGAAAAGTATTTTGTACAAATATTTTCAAAATAGTTTGTAAGACGATTTAAAAGAATTTAAAATACTTTTTCAAAATTGTTTTCAAAATACTATTCTAAGGTACTTTAAAAAAATAAATTTTAAACCTTCTGCCAAAATTAATTCTTTAATGCTATAAGGCTTGAGCACTCGACTTCAACATGACGTTTCGAAAATTAACTATCTTCTGGTTACACCTGTACTAATACAGAATTCTATATTAGTCCCAGGTTACACCAACTACTTGTAGGTCTGTTGTATCAGAATATATATCAGGGTTGTGTGCTAGTACACAGCATTTCGAAAATCTGATCGTCTTAAGTCATTGAATTGAGTGACTCAATTGCTGAGCTGGCAGCAGCTTCTCGCAACTTAGGCGTTGTTTCAATTGCATGCCATGTCCCTCACTGGCCATATAAACAGTATTATTTTGTACGTCATGTTCATTAGTGACATACGCAGAACTAGGCGTCATGTGCCCATGTATGCTAGGATATCTCTGACAAATGCATTGTCACCCATTTGCCTCATAGTTTATAAAACTGTGAACCCTGACCAAACACAATATTTAAAATCAGTTTTTATTTCCCAGACTTATCAGTATTCAACACGGTAATCTAATTGACGTTGTCTGGTCATACCTAAATCGAGAACTGTTCTTGGTGAACGAGCTTTTCCGGTTGCTGAACCTATTTTTTGAACTCTCTTCCTATGTCTGTGAACTCTGCTGGGTCGCTTATGTCAGTCATTTCGTTCCCAACTTAACACTTGCCTCCTTAAAATTATCATAAGCTGTCTCTCTGTCTAACGGAGTGATCTTCTGGATATTGATCTGGTTTCGGTGTGCCATCGGTTGATGTCTTATGCATTAGGCACAAGCGCAATAGAAGTTACTAATTACAAACTTATCAATGCTTCAAGTCATAAGAAGATATTGATCATTGTCAACTACACCAATACAGTGTAAATATCAATCAATCAATCAATCATAAAATTTATATAGCGCCTCTTCAAGGGCTCTACTCAGAGGCGCTCCCAAGCCAGGCCTGATCATACAGAAAAGTCTTCAATTGGGCGTAGAAGGAAGCCGAGTGAATGCGAGGAGATAGCCGAAGGAAAGATGGCAAGACATTCCACGCTGTTGGACCGACAACAGAGAATGCTCGGCGCTGCATAGTAGCAGTGCGGGCATGTGGAACCAAGAAGTCACCCCGAGAAGAGGAACGGAGGGCTGAGCGACCCTTAAGAGAAGAAGAGAGAGTGAAGATGGTGCACAAGTAGCGAGGAGCTGAACCCAAGACACTTTGCCAGACGAGAGAGCAGAGCCGATATAGGATACGCTGCCGGAGGGGAAGCCAGTGTAGAGTATGATGCATGTAGGAGGATACGCTACCACAGCGAGGAATGGAACCAACAAGGCGCGCCGCAGACCGAAAGACCCTCTCAAGGGAGGACAAGCGGACTTGAGGAAGACCAGTGTAAAGAGAAGAGCAATAGTCTAGACGAGAGCAGACGAAGGCATGGATAAGAGTAGAAGCAGCAGAGGTTGAAAGAGAGCGAGCTACGACCCTAAGCTGACGAAGATGGTAAAAGCAGGAGCGAGACAAAGAGGAGAGGTGTTTAGTAAAGGTAAGTTCCTGATCAAGGATGACACCAAGGTCTCGTACAGAGGTAGAGAATGATATTAGAGGAAATTCAGCTGCAAGAAGGTTCAGGTCGAGTTTTGCCAGCTGCTGGCGGGTACCCAGCCATATGAACTGGGTTTTAAGAGGATTTAGTCTCAGGCGATTGGAAGAAAGCCAGGCAGACAGAGTGTCAGTTGCACGAGACATCGAGCGAACAGCACTCAAAGCATCCCTTACAGAACAATGCAAGTAAGACTGAAGGTCATCAGCGTATGAGTGGCTAGAAAGAGCACTAGAAGCGAGAACAGATTCAAGGTCAGCAGTAAAGAGGATATAGAGAAGAGGACCGAGCACAGAACCCTGGGGAAGGCCAATAGGTACGGGGATCCAAGGGGAGCGCGACGAATGGAAGACAGTAGATGAAGAACGATCAGAGAGGTATGAAGAAAGCCACTGAAGAGGCAAGGAAGAGATACCAAAGGAAATGGAAAGGCGACGCAGGAGAATATCATGATCTACCGTGTCAAAGGCTGCACTTACGTCGTAGAGTGCAAGAAGAGTCAGTTGAGAGCGGTCAATAGCACTATAGACATCATTAAGAAGTCTAAGAAGGAGAGTCTCCGTAGAGTGACCCTTACGGAAACCTGACTGATGGCAGGGTAGAAGGTTATTAGAGTCTAGGTAACTGAGTAACTGAGAAGCTACAAGTTTCTCGATTAGTTTAGAGATAAAGCTGACGTTAGATATAGGCCTAAAACTAGAAGGGCTAGAAGGATCCAGTCCAGTCTGTTTCAGGGTAGGCGTGATGATGGAACGTTTCTGTGAAGCCGGTAAGACACCATCACGTAGAGAAGAATTGCAGAGGATCGTCAGGAACGGAAGGAGAGTTTCGATTTGCTCCTGGATGAGAAAGGACGGAAGAGGATCCAATTCCGACGACTTGGCAGGCGAGGCGAGGATGAGGCGACGCAGCTCAGCCTCGGTGACTGGAGCAAGGGTGGAAAAAGAGAGCTCAGTCGAGGAGAACGAGGGCGGCGGAGAGTCGGCAGTGTCACGACGAACAGCATTGATCTTTGTGGCATAGAAGTTAGCATATTCGTCAGCCGAGAACGGAGGAGGAGCCGGCGATGACGTAGCTCCTGAGCTCCCCAGCAAGTCCTTGAAGGTGGACCATAACCGTCTCGGATCACCAGAACTGGACTTGATCTTGTTTTCCCAGTATTGACCCTCCTTCTCCCTGTAGCAACGATGCATCGTGCGAACGAATTTCACCCAAGCGGCTCTGTCAACCGCGAGCCCACTGCGGCGAAACACGCGCTCCATTCGACGAGCTTGACGACGTAAGGTGTAACATTCTCCGTCGAACCAGGGGGATAAAGGTCGAGTACGCATCCTTGTCTGACGTAGAGGGAGTAGGCGATCGATGATTGCGGTCATCTCACGTTGGAAGATGTCGAAGAGATGCTCCGCAGGTTCATCCTGGAACTGTATCGGGTCTTGAAAGGCTGGAACAGCCAGAACAGCAGCCGTGAACTTCTCACGATCAAGACGTCGCCATCCCCGGATCTGTCTGACAGCGTAGAGTGGCGTCTCATGCAGAAACGGAATGGTGGCAGTGACCAACCCATGGTCCGAGATGGTCGGAGGAAATACCTCAACTCGCGGAGAACAGTCATCCCTGGTGACAACCACGTCCAGCCAGCCACCTGCCTGGTGCGTCGCCGAAGATACATGTTGAGCTAATCCAAATTGCTCCATGTTCAGTTGAAAGTCTATTGAAGACGGCAATGTCTCATTCTCAAGATGGAGATTTAAATCGCCGAGAATAGTCAATTGCGTGTTATGAAGGGCAAACTGTTCAAGAACTGTTCCGAGTTCATCGAAGAACAGTGATGACGGAGGTGAGGATCCAGGGCGATAGATGGCCACAACAGTGAGCGGCCCACAGGAGGACGAGACAGAGACAGCGAGGGCTTCGAAGGTGACAGGAGAGGAGGAGAGTGCGATCGTCTTAACGCGTAGATGATCGCGATGGTAGATAACAATGCCCCCGCCTCGAGAAGCAGTGTCCGGCGATGACGGAGGACGTGGGCGATCAATGACGGAGTAGCCCACAGGCGTAGATCGGAGAAGCGAGACATCTGTCGACGCTTGGTGCCAAGATTCCGTTAGCACCAAAACATCAAGCTCATTTGAGATGATGGTGTCGACGATGGCGACGTATTTCTCCTTTATAGATCTGGCATTGAGTGTAGCCAGACGAAGAGAACGCTCTGCAGAAGGCGCATCAGCAGCAGCAGGAACAGAAGACGATGAAGGAGACGACGAGTAATTCGGTGGGGCGCCCGGTTGGCACTGCCGTGATTGAATCGGTCGCGGTTGAGTAGGTCCACCTGACTGTCGATCCAAACAATGGGTTGAGAAGGAGGTCAAAGTCGGGCGCCAAAGTCCAGCACTAAACAGTGCCTTACGTGAAGTACGTGCAATCTTAGACGCAACAGAGCGTAACGACCAAAGTAGGTCACCCGAATAGACGACGCTAGGCATATCCATAACGTCAGATAAAGTTCGAAACTAACGCAAACTTTGAAAACCGAGTGAAGAATCACGAAGATAAGTCCGAAAGCTATATAATAGCCGAAAACGAGCGAAGAAAAACACTTCTGAACTGAATAATCAGATGTAAACAAAAACAGGCCTAACTCGGTGTTTCACGCCTAAGCGCCACACCTTCCAAATATAGACAATAGCAATATTAGTAGTGATAAAAGTTAAAAATTTCGATTTCTCAAAAGTATTTTGAAAAACCATTTTCAAAAGTATTTTCAAAATACTATTTTATACTGTACTTTCAAAATACGTTTGAAAAGTATTTTGTAAAAGTGTTTTCAAAATACTTTTGAAAAGTATTTTATTTTGTATTTTATAGACCTACTTTTGAAAAGTATTTTGCCAATCATTGTAAATGAGCCGCCACCTATCGCGTAGTATGGAGTATTGCCTCTCACTTCTATTTACATCCGATAATGCACAATATTGGCCTAAGTTATAGTGTAATGAATTCGTGGGCATTCACAATTTATGCCATACGTACGGTGAGAACGACTCGAAATAATTTATGTGGACGACCTTCGTTGCCATACGATGTCATTAAACACTGGATCATTCCGTTAAAATTATGTATGCCTACCTCAACGGTCTTTGCTGTCATAAGTTGTAGGCCTATCCATACACGAAATCAAGGGATAGAATTTTCCGGATTTTGTTGAATTAGGCACCACCCTACGAGAGAAGCAGTTGCGGACTAAAGTTAGAGTTGTTAAACATCATTAAATTTTTTAGTAGGCTACTGCTGCCCGATACTTGGATTTCGGGACAGTTTCCCCAAGCTTAAAAGTATTGATAGAATTCCCACCATTTTCTCCCCGGGATTTACGGCCCATACAAGCTTCTATTGTTGCGGGTCTCGATCAAGAAAAGAGTCACCCAATCAGAGGAGAGTTAATATCACGTACGATTTATACGATAATATTATATGCAAAAAAGGAGTCGACACCCAATTGTTGACCTAAGATGGTGGAAACTATATTTAGAGCGTACGCTAGGATTTCGTTCGTGAGTTTACTTAGCTACTTTCGTATAGGGCCTACAGTACACAGGGCAACCTGAAGACGCATACCGAGTGTGGCTCAGCCTATTCAGAGAGCTTAATCTCGTGCTAGCAGGTGCCGTACACCAAACTATAGAGCAGTTGTGAAGGATATGACCCGATCAGTTCGCTATATTAAAATCGTTTACATTTACCAGTCTCATTCTCTACTTGTTTCCCCTTATATTCCTGTTATATACGAATTCTTGTACTGCCACTTTAAGGTCACTCGCAGATTACAAAGTCCATGTTTACATTCTGTTTTTAATATGTTGACAACATTGAGACGATGATAGAATGATATAAACAACAGTAACTCGGTTAATCATTGGCATCCAACGGAACTTGCTTGAAACAAACAAAACGTTGGCCAAAACGTGGTAAAGACTGGAAATCGCCGTCACAATATAAAATTATGCCTCTACTACTAGAACACCAAGAATAATAAAATTTTGGAAAGTAAATCAATCAATAAGCTGCGACTACATTTAGAAGCTCAAATGTTGTGGATATTGTAATGCTGTACCTGTTATTGATACACCGAAGATCTTACTAGATCCTAATCAAAGTAAGTAAGTAGACTTTATTTGCATCTTAGAACCACACATGCACTACATTGTATACATTTTTATATAACGATTACTTACATTTTAAAATAAACTATAGCAATAGCAAATACATACACAACTAAACATAAATAAAGATGCATCAGTTAACAAAACTGCTTTTAAACAATTTACATTTAACAAAAGGTAGAATGAAAGGTTGTCCTCATAAAGAGGTGGCAATAGTTGATTAATCAAAGTAGAGTAAAAAGTCTTTCCAGTTTGGCAATCCTGTTCATTATAAATTCAACATGACTCATCAACAAAGCTACCATCATCTGCCTCAGGCCCGGCTACCCATCACCCCTAAGACTTTCCATTCGAAACTAAAGTCTCACCTTTCCCAGAACTTTTACCCAGATTAATCAGATCCTCTACAAATTATCAGATCCTTCAAATTCTCGACCTAAATGACACCCACCTTAGCAGCTACTCTGACCCCTCTGATCCACCAGAAACCGGACTCGGACCTCCTTCGGACTACTCTCTCGAACAACCCTTCTGACTAGACGCAGCTCTCGTGAATAAGCTGGTGCCCTGCGCTTAGCTTTCGAGTGGCGCTCTAGAAGTTTGAAAATTACAATTACGATTGCGATTACTTTGGTTTAACCTTATAGTACAGAAAACTGTTACAGTACCACATCACTACAGTCAACGGTCTTAGTCTTAAATTAATAGAGGTAACCGTGTCGCAGTCAGTTAGAGCTAGAATCTATTATTGTCTTTAACACATTCCATGCATCTGCTCAGCTGATTGTTATCAATAATTATTTAATCGGTGCAATTTAAGCCAGTATAAAACAATTCTAACAATGAATGTTGTGATTTTGTCAAAGTAAGAAAGCTGTTCTTAATCAAACATCCAGAGTTTGTTCAAAAGATGCATTAGCTGAGGCCATAACCTGAAATTATTTACCAGTTGGTGGCTCAGCCACAGTGTGGTCATCACATAGTTTAGTTGTTGCTGATGCACATCAACAGTTTTATAAAGCTGAGAAATCAGGCACAGGGCAGAGCAGCCTAATCATTTTCGGTGCAACAGTAGCAAGAGCTAGAATCTATTATTGTCTTTAACGCATTCCATGCATCTGCTCAGCTGATTGTTATCAATAAGTATTTAATCGGTGCAATTTAAGCCACTATAAAATAATATATATTTTAATTATAATATGTTATTCATATTTCTATTATCTTTTTACTGCAAATGGACTTAATGGACTCCTTCCAACTATATCAGCCGTTCAACTTCGGTTTCAATCATAGTTTACCGGTCAACAGACTTCAAAATTTTTATGTCCCTACTATGCTGCAATATTACAAGACAGTGTTATATTATGATAACGTTATAATTGGTCATTGTTGGGGAACTACGCATGATGAAAGCACTAAATTTCCCATATTGCCCCACTTAAAGAACCATTTTAAATGCTTATTAGGAGCCAATAGAGATGGCAAACTGGTTACTTCATTTTGCACTACTCCGAAAAAAATTTAAACATATTTTATTACCACTGTGAAATCTGATGCAATGAATTAGGGTTTTATTTCACTTCGGTTTACACTTTCTGATGCCTGGCGGTAATATTATTACATCGTATAGCAGCACACAACTTTAAATGGATTTAATGTGGCGTTCATTAAAAGATTAATACAATGCATAAAATCATGACTTTGTAAATCTACTAACATAATATTGTTGAATGCTCATCAGTTTTCAGAGTAGTAAGTTGAGATTCTGGATTGTGTTAGTTATATGTGTAATTTCACGTCATATCTGCGAATGTTTTGTTACCCATAGAGACTCCGTCTTTCATTAAGAAATATGTGAACTCACACTGTTTTAAGGTAACACTGTTTGCGTCATTACTCATAATTATACAGAATAAGAGAAGTTAAACTGCATGAGTGAAGCAGTGCAAACCTCATAAAGAAATTAAACTGCAGATCATTAGATGAACCAGTTCAGCCGAAAGGATAAAAGTTTGTTTTGAGATAATAAAATGATACTTTGAAACTTTGTATAAATTCTCTGCAGTTAACTCACTGTCGGACTAATTCAGTTATCATTGCAATTACCTAAATATTCTTTTTTATATTCATCCGTTTGTACATTCTGTCCAATGGGATACTAAATGCTGCAACAGCGCTTCTGCTATTTAATCAAGCAGTGCAGATGACCTGCAGTAGGCCTACCAGTTACACGGCCAATACTTCATACTTGGCTGTCGATATAATTTGGTCAAGGGGCAAACCAGCCACAATCGTCAACAGCTCTACTCAGTACTGTTTAACACCTCTGTCAAGGAAGCCTTGTTCGGTACTTAGCGACATCCTGAGTCGTCTCACTCCGGATGCTGCTCAGCTACACGGCCGACATTTTGTATGCCTACACAGTAGGCCTACACAGCCAAAGGTTGCTCGGTTTGTGATGCCACGGTCGGCTGTACACCGTCGACCTTTCCACCTACGAACTGCTGCCTATCCTCACCAGCGAGGAATTGCGTCGGATAATATTAGCGTCAGCGTCAAAGATCCGCAAACTGGACCCACGCCCATCGGTCCTTTCCCTCTGGAGAGTATCGGCACCTTTCTGTAATTCTTAACGGTACTTCCTGTGACCCAGAAGAGGTCTAATCTCGTTCCGGTGCTAAAGGCTGACGGTCTTGATAATGCTGAGCCAACCAATTTTAGGCCGTTAGCAAATAGGCCTAAACATTGTTGTCTAGGATAATTTAGAAGATTGTTGCTTCACAGCTTATGCACTATCTTGATAAAAATGACATTCTCCCTACTTTTCAGTCAGGTTTCCGCAAGGGCCATTCCACAGAAACTTTGCTCGTCAGCTTCCTCTCTGATATTTACCAAGCCATTGCGCTGTCTGACGTAAGCGCTGCATTTGTCATTGTCGATCACGACATTCTCTTGCAGAGATTGTCAATTTCTTTTAGTCTTTTTGGCAACATCCGTGACTGGTTTACTTCCTTCTACCTCCGGCTGCTCCTCTATGGTAGCTCCTGGATCCACATTTGGGCTGCCCCAGGGTTCTGTACTTGGCCCCTCCTTTATAATTATAATTTACATCTGAGTGTGAGAACCATACGGCCGCATTCCAGCGTCCTGGTAACTATAGGAACATAATGATGGTTGTGCTGCTACAAATCACGGTTTGTAATTTACCTCGTTAAGTAGACAGAAACGCAGGTTATTCCGAATTAAAGGGTTGTCACAGTGAGATCCTTCTTACTATTCAGGCTTAAAAGAAGTACACACACTGCATTCTAGATTTATTTGCACAGCACAAAGCCGCGCTTAAAAACCCACTGCGGTTCGTCAGTATAGTTTGCATGAAAACAGATGCATAAAACCCATATTTGTATAGTGTGCATCAATAGACTGACGATTGCTGAGTCAATGAGTTGTGACTGATCATCTCTTCAGTGGCTTATGTATTATAGGGTAGAAAGTCGTTCGACAAAAGACCCGGGTCGCTTCGATGATCATCAGCGTTATCAACGCTATTTAATACAGGCCAATCCAGTACACCAGCGATGGGTATTCCAGCGGTGCTATGGAACGGGGCACAAATCAAGAGGGGTGCAAATTTTAGACGGAATGATTCAATTATTAAACTAATTTCTTGATCTTGAAATATGAAATTTCCATCATAAATTAAATAAATGTAATAAAATTAAGAAAACAACAAATAAATTATATAAATTTAGGTGGCCCTTTTTATAAACTACTTGAGACTTTCCTTTTTGACCGGGCCTGGGTCTGGAGGGCTTCTGGTAGGTATTTGAAGGGACGCTATATATAAATTTTATAGATAGTGTAAAATTATTTAAGATCAACTATATATGAGACAAGTCCGTTTGAAGAGCTATTCAGTTGAATATGATATAGTCAATTCTCTTAATTATGACAACATTGTTGATGATTTCGCATCATCAAAAGTAGGTCTACGCAAAAATAAATCTGAAAGTGACTAAGATTAAATATTTTAGTAAATTTGAATAATGTTACTCAGATACTGGTCTATACATACTACAATAGAACAGAAACACAAGCACTTCGTTTCTGTTTTCTCTAAATGACAAAGTTTATGTTATATTGAAGATAATAAATTTGGTCATAATTGGTTTAGTTGATCTTTGAGGGGGCGCTAGATTTACGCTTGGCACATGGCGCAATTATAGCTCGCTAAGGCCCTTAGCCTATCCTTCGGTCTACTCAATATTCAAGCTTTACGTAATTCTGTTCACTATATGCGATAAGCTTATGTAATGCTTGAAGGACCGCGAGTAAGCAGTTTGAGAAGTTAGGCGTGGCACTAAAATTGAGAATCATCGTAGCGTCTTCTTGTGCTTCGGAGAAGTTGGGTTTTTTGGCAACAAGAGCGGAATTTCCGACACTCTTGTCTTCATCATTCTGATTCTATGTGTGTCTTATGTCATAAGCGTTACTGTTAACCTGCAAATGAAAACCAATGTATGACCTCTTGAACTTCCTTCTGTTTCTTACAATATACCTTTACATAACTTGAAAAATAAAACCAGTTGAATATTATTTTATAATGTATCAATGCATTTCCATTCGCAGTTACTGTAGATAATAAATGGTATTCATTCATTCATTCATTCATTTCAGATATTTATATAGCGCCCCTTCAAGATTTCTACTCAGAGGCGCTCCCGACTACAGCGCGGACACTGAATCGGAGTTTCACGCCGAAGCGCATGAGCAATTGCGAGTGAAGGACTTGCCCAGGGTCCCTACGCGGCGGCTTGAGGTAGATTCGAACCCGCAACCCTCCGGCTGCAAGGCACCAAATATACCCCCTTGTATTGACTCGGTGAAACTCATAAACTTATTAATAGCTTAGACAATGCTTCTCAAACATCTGCCTTACACTTCTGAAATTGCCTCTATGTAATACATATGCCCGCCTATCTTTGTCATAAAACAGAACCGTATCTATAAACATTACAAAATCTTACTTCTAAACACATATTTTGAAAACTTCACTTAAAACATAATTGAGCGTAAATTCTAGAATGCTGTAACCATAAGATTAAGGTGAAGGTTTCGGTGTTTTCACTCTAATCTTATGATGATAAGAATCTAAAATTTGCGATTCATTTAGTGTGAAATACATTTTCGAATAACAACTCAATATTTATTTCCTTTTTGTTTTATTAGTAATTCCGAGGGAAATAAATGGGAGTTCTAGTTTGAACATTTAAGACAATACACGAAATACATCTGTTTGAGCCTGTGGAAAACTCTGGTCGTATTGTACTTGGAGTATTGTGTTCAAGTATGGAGTCCGTACACAAAAAAGGATAAGGAGGTGCTGGAAAAGGTGCAACGGAGAGCAACTAAGATTATTAGAGGATTTGGAAAAATGACACATGTAGAGAGACTAGTGAATTGCGGATTACCCGGGTTGCAACACTGGAAAAAAAAAGATGAAGAGGAGATCTCATTGAGACATACAAGCTGATGCCAAACAAAGAACAAATACCAGGAAAGATTTTCCAGTTGGCTGACAGACGCAGATTACGAGGACACCGATTTAAGATTTTCAGGAAGTCCGAAGGCAGCACCAAGCAACGATTCTTCAGCAGCAGAGTAGTCAGTGCCTGGAATGAGTTGACCGATGAGACTGTTTCAGTGGAGACACTCAACAGCTTCAAGGCCAGACTCGGACAGATTGGATATTAGAGACATGTAAATTGTACATTTTAGTGGTGGTTCTCACACAGATGCTAGTCTTCTGAACCATCGTAAATCTTGTTATTATTATTATTATTATTATTATTATTATTATTATTATTATTATTATTATTATTATTATTATTATTATTATTATTATTATTATTATTATTATTATTATTATTATTATTATTATTATTAAAGAGTGTTGGCTAAAAGTAGCTCTGTTATCGATATCCTCTGTCTGCTCTTCCTTTCTGCCACTCTCTTCTTCCTTCCTCTGCTCCTAGCCTTCCTGGTTGCTATCCTCTTCCCATTGCTACTGTCGCTCATCCCATTCTCCCCCATCTACTACTTTTAGTACTCTTCCTTCTCGTTCGATTGTTCCTCTTCGAGAGAGAGAGAGAAAGAGAGAGACAGACAGACAGACAGACGGCAGACAGAGACAGACAGGCAGACCGACAGAGACAGAGACAGAGAAAGAGAGAGACAGACAGACAGACAGTCAGACAGACAGGCAGACAGACAGAGACAGACAGAGAGCGAGGATATTATATATATATATATTATAATTATTATTATTATTATTATTATTATTATTATTATTATTATTATTATTATTATTATTATTATTATTATTATTATTATTATTATTATTATTATTATTATTATTATTATTATTATTATATACCAGACTGCTTCAGTGTATAGGTTATAATCTACCTCATTGAAAGAGAAATCGGCACCTATAATAATCACCAACTCTTTTCTTTCTTAGTTGTGACCTACCTCAAGAACTTTCCTTATCTCTACATATAAATTGCTCAACGTCTTCTAACTGTTTAAGAATTAAATTGACACAGTTCTTTGAATGTTTCTCCTTTCTTCAAACACAGTTATTTCAAACGTACACTTAATATCAAAGTTCTTATCAATTACCACTCAACGGTAACTTCTAACATACAGCTCTCTACTGCATTAAACCAACTACTACACTGTATTGTTCAAATTCACTGTCATCAGCAGTTTCTAAGTTTGGCGCGCTAACTGCACGTGTAGAGAATCTATCGTCAGCCAAAGTTTAGGCTACTTTAGGCCAAGCGCCCACGAGCCGACAGCGCAACTAAGGCCTAAGACTAAAACGCTTAACAATCGATACACATATATATATATATCAACCTAAGGAACACCTGTGCTCATTATATATGCAAAACATTAGTTCACATTACCTCCTTCCCTTTCTTTGGATTGAGCAAATTAAACTTAAAAATTTGCGAAATCATCAGGTACTAAATTATGCAATAAACTTAATACTATATAATACAGTAAAATAAACAATCTTATAATCTAGATAAACAATCTGCTACAACATTTAATCGTCCTTTCTTATAATTAACTTCTACATCAAAAGTTTGCAGTGCTAAAGCCCAACGCACCAGTTTAGCAGACTTAGACATAGATTCAGTCAGATAAGTTAAAGGATTGTGATCGGTAAAGATGTGAACTTTAGATCCAATTATTATCTCTTTCAACTTATTTAGAGCCCAAACAATAGCATAGGCTTCTTTCTCTACAGTTGCCCATCTCTTCTGAGTGTCAGTCAATTTCTGACTTATAAATGATACAGGGCGTTCTATTCCCTTATCATCCATCTGTGTTAAAACAGCTCCTACTGCAAAATCACTACTATCACAGTACAAATTAAAAGGTTTTCCAACATCAAAAACATATAAAACAACTTTAGAGCGTACAGCATCTTTAAGTAAATTAAATGCCTGTTGATGTCTATCAGTCCAATCAATCTTATCTGGAACATGTTTGCTTGTCAAATCAGATAGAGGCTTCGCAATCTGTGCAAAATCTTTGATAAACTGTCTATAGTAACCAAAAAATCCCAGCAATTGCTTAATTTGTTTCTTCGTTTCTGGGGTTTTCAAATTAATTAAACTTTCAATTCTATCTGGATTCATTTGAATCGTTCCAGAACCAACCACATGACCGATGAACTTTACCTCACTCTTACCAAAGATACATTTCTTTAAGTTCAGAGTAATGTTATGCAGTCTCATTTGCATTAAATATGCATCTAAATGCTGTAAATGAATCTTCCAGTCATCTGAATGCACAGCAATGTCATCTACATAGGGCTCAGCAAATTCATTTATAGGCTGTAAAACCATGTTAATTGCTTTAACAAATGTTCTTCCTGAGTTGATCATTCCGAAAGGAACACGAGTAAACTCGTACAGTCCATTGTGAGTAACAAAAGCAGTTTTCCATTGATCAGTTTGCTTAACAGGACAAGTCCAGTAAGCACTTCGACAATCAAAAATCGAGATCACATTTGATTTTCCAACTTTGTGCAAAACATCTTTTACAATCGGCATTGGATATTTACAATCCACAGTGAACGAGTTAATGTATCTGTAGTCGCAGGCAAGTCTCAGAGAACCGTCTTTCTTTTTAACAATTACCAGCGGACTTGCCATTCTGCTCGAAGATGGTTTTATAATGTTGGCTTGAAGCATTTCTTTAATTTGTCGTTCAACTTCTGCTCGATAGATGAGTGGAATTCGGTAAGCCATAAATTCTTTTTCACGAAATTCCGGTTTCAGTTCAATTTCATGCTCAACCAATGTACATAGTCCAGGCTTTTCAGAAAATCGATCAGAATATCTGTTCAGTACTTCCAGCAATTGTTTTTGTTGAGATAATGTTAAATGACTAATCTGTTCAGGATCAAGATTCAGTGAATTCTTTTCATCTTGCAAGTCATTCTTCGTCAACAACTCAACCACTGAACCAAAGTCTTCATCTTCTTCAACGATTAATCCACAACTCATTGCTCTTGTAATGTACTTTCTGATTTTATTTGCGTGAATTATCTTTCGACAATCGTCACCCATATCAATCAAATAAGAGTACTTGGACCTTCGTTGTATGACAGTACATGGACCATGCCATCGTGAAATCAGTTTATTTGTTGACGTCGGATACAACACAATAACTTTTTCACCCGGTTCAAATTCTTTATGTTTCGCTCTTTTGTTGTATTGATTCGTATACTGTAATTGCTTCTCTCGTGTATATGATTCTGCAAACAGTAATGCTTTTTCCATATTTGCTTTCATGTCTTTCAAGTACTTTTCTGGTTGGATTCCAATATGAGGTGGTAAATTAATTTCTCTTGTCCAACTTTCTTTTAGAATTGCCAGTGGTCCACGCGGAATCTTTCCATACACCAACATATAAGGAGCAATTCCAGTAGTTGCATTCGGTACTTCTCGTAATGCCCACACTGTAAACGGAATTACTTTATGCCATTGCCTTGGATTGTCAACAATTACATGATGGATCATTTTCTTGAATGTTTGATTCCATCTTTCTACTAATCCAGCTGCCTCTGGATGACCTGGCGTATCAAATCTTGGACTACACCCCATTAAATTCAGAAATTCTCTTGTCAGACTCGCAGTAAAATTTGTTCCTTGGTCACTTGTGATCACAGAAGGTACACCAACGTTCATGAACAACTCCATCAAAGCATCACATACAGCCTTCGCAGTTAATGATTTCAACAGAAACACTGTAGGCCATCTTGTGCAAGAATCGACAATACATAAACAGTACTTGTGACCTGCAGCAGATGCTGGCTCGATTGGTCCTACACAATCCACCGTAATTCTTCTAAACGCCACATCTTCTCTTGGAATTGGAGTGATAGGAACCCTGTCCATCACCAAACTTCTTGCCTTTAACTGACATTTCTCACATGATTTGCAAAATTTCACTATATCTCTTCTCATCTTTGGCCACGTAAAAGACAACTTTATTCGTTCTCTAGTTTTCTCTTCTCCAAGATGTCCTCCAAATACTGATTCGTGAGCCAACTCCATCACTTTCATTCGTCGCTCTTTTGGTAACACCAATTGATATATCGTTTGCTCTAATATTCGATATCTCTTGTACAGTAAGCCATTTACCACGCAGAATTCAGATTCTTTATCTGGCGCTAAATTCCACCATGCTTTCAATGATTCATCTTGTCTCTGCTGTTCTTCGAATTTCTTTGCGTCTGCAATCTGCATCTGTTGTTCTTCATCTTTCTCATTTTCTTGAAACAAATCTGCTATCTCCACATCACATTCATTATCCTCTTTCGTTTCATTTAGATTACCATTCTTGCATGCAGCCATCTCTTGTTCACTCATTTCTGCTGTTATACCGTCTTGTATTAAACTTTGTTGATCATCACTTTCGTTTTCCTCTTCACTTGAACTTTCAGTTTCACTTTCCTCTTCGACATCTACCACTTTCTTTCGCTGACTCTGCAATCTCGTCGTTACATTCGCTTGCACATCTCCTTGTATCATTTTCACTTGTGGCACGGCTTTAAGTTCTGCAATGATTTCTGGATGCAACAAGAATCTTTCTGTGCTTCCCATTTTTGCAATACTAGCACACATCAATGTCACATAAGGTGTAAGTGAACATTTGACTTTATGCGGAATTACCTCTTCTTCCACATCGTTACAACACAGCCTTACATCAACTTTCACCAACTTTGCAGGAATGGCATCTCCTGCCACGCATTGTAAGTTCACTTTTCCAATCTGCTCCACCTTCATGCCTTCCAGTAATTCTTCACTAATCACCGGAACCTCTGCTCCAGAATCAATCAGTGCTTTTACTTTTATTGGTTCTTTTCCTGCTGTTCCACGAATTTCTACCTCGACGTACTGCAATACCACTTTCTTCAATGTTGTACTTTCATCTCTTCCAGCCATTTCTTTCTGCATTCCATTGTGCAATAGAATTTCTTTCTGAATATCAGGTGAAAGGTGACATTTCATCACTGACTTTACTTCAGTTTCATTGTTCTGATGTTCTGTGGCTTGACTTTCAGAATTATCAACCACTTGAATTCGATTCACCCTCGAATGTTCTTGTTTTCCATAATTTGAGGTTGTAACAGGAACTGGACAGAATTTCATCAAATGCCTGTCTGATCCACAGTTATGACAACGTTTCACCACTGCACCTCGTTGTTCGATGCTTTCTTTTCTCTTATATGGAGTAAACGATGCATTGCCTTCTCTCGCGACAAACCTTGGTGGTGATTTGTTATATACCTGACGTTGTCTGGTCATCATCGACTCTCTATTCTCATGAACAACCGGAGAATTTGGTTTCACTTCTGCACCTCTGAACTGATTTCCTGTTTCTTGATTGCTCTTCCAATGAAAACCAAAATTTGGAGTGAACTGTTGATTTCTTTTTACATTGGGTACAAAATCAAAACTTGTCTTATTCGGAATTGCCAAACCAATTCGATTATTAACATGAATGTCTGCTAGGTCTGCCACAACACTAGCTTCGTAACAATCAGTTCCTTCCTTCGACAATACAAACTGTAGTGGACCTGGTGGTAGTGATTCTTTCAACTTATCCGCCACTAATAAATCAAACAGCTTCTCAAAATTCTTTTCCACTTTGCGACTTTTCACATAATAGTTCAGCAAGTTCTTCAGCCTAGCTGTAAACATTGTATACGTTTCTTCAGCTGTCTTCTTCGCATCAATAAACTTCGATCTGTACTCTCTCGGTGTCAACTTGAATTCTTTTAACAAGTGCTGTTTCACGACTTGATAATCGTCTAAATCATCGAATGACAATCTGTTTAGAACAGTTCTAGCTTTCGGAGTCATCAATGGCAATAGTAACTTCACCCAGAATTGTTCTTGCACGTTGAAACTACGAAACGCATTCTCAACCGTTTCGAAATATAATGGCACCTCCATCATATCGTTTGGCATTTTAGGTAACACGTGTTTCATGGCATCACCAATTTTCTTTATTTTCGAAACCATCGTTTCACTTTCTTCCTGTTTCCTTTTCTGTTCTTCTCGTTCTTCTTCTCTTCTTTGCTCTTGAGCTTCTCTATTTCGCTTCTCCTCTTTGAGTTGTGCTTCTTTTAATGCTATTTTTTGTTGTTCCAACTTTAAACGTTCTTGTCTTTCCTCTTCCGCCTTCTCCATGCTTTCTTTCTGTAATTTCAGTTCTTCTTGTCTAACCTGTTCTGCTCGCTCCAACTCTGAAATTCGCACTTTTTCCTTTTCTTCTTCACGTAGTCTCTTCTCTTCAATCTGTTGCTGACGTATCTCTTCGTCACTTTTCCGCGCCTTTTCAAATTCAATCATCTGCTCTAATCTTCTCCTTTCAGCATCTTCTCTATCTTTTCTCAATTGCTCTAATTGAATTTCAAATTGCTGCCTTTGCAATTCTTCTTTCTCTCTTTGAAGACGTAATTCTTCCTGTCGTACATTTTCTGCTTTCTCTTCTTTTTCTCTCTGAAGACGTTCTGCCTTCTCTTCCTTTTCTCTCTGAAGACGTTCTGCCTTCTCTTCCTTTTCTCTCTGAAGACGTAATTCTTCCTGTCGCATTTCTTTCTCTTCTTGTCTCCGTTTCTCCTCTTTCTCTTTCTCTTCTTGTCTTCGTATCTCCTCTCTTTCTTTCTCTTCTTGTCTTCGTTTCTCCTCTCTTTCTTCTTTCATCATCATCCACTGCATCATCATCTCCATAGACATAAGTCCAGGCGGTTTTTCAATAACCTTTTCCACAACACCGCCGACAGCACCTTCTTCTTCTGCTTCTTCCTTAAGCCAGACTTCAGCTAGCGCTTCTAACATGTCCTCACGTGACATATCTTTCAGTTTCTCTTCTTCAAAACCAGCCTTCAACAAGCGCTGTTTTAATCTTTCAGAAGACATCTTCTTCAGTTCTGCTTGTTTTTTGACACTTAATTTCTCCATCTTACTTCTTTACTTCAGTGCTGTCCTTTCTGGAAAACACCAGTTTTCTTTTGTGTTTGAAGTATTGGGAATTGTTCTTTGTTTGATAACAACCAACTTTTATACCTTTGTCGTTGAGGCTTTCGTTGTCGTAGATTTACCAATGATTTGAATGCGTATTCACCAGTCGATGTTTCGAATCCCAGACGTTGTTTCGAATCCCAGACGTTGTTTCGAATCCCAGACGTTGTTTCGAATCCCAGACGTTGTTTCGAATCCCAGACGTTGTTTCGAATCCCACCGCTGCCACCAAATATGTCACCAACTCTTTTCTTTCTTAGTTGTGACCTACCTCAAGAACTTTCCTTATCTCTACATATAAATTGCTCAACGTCTTCTAACTGTTTAAGAATTAAATTGACACAGTTCTTTGAATGTTTCTCCTTTCTTCAAACACAGTTATTTCAAACGTACACTTAATATCAAAGTTCTTATCAATTACCACTCAACGGTAACTTCTAACATACAGCTCTCTACTGCATTAAACCAACTACTACACTGTATTGTTCAAATTCACTGTCATCAGCAGTTTCTAAGTTTGGCGCGCTAACTGCACGTGTAGAGAATCTATCGTCAGCCAAAGTTTAGGCTACTTTAGGCCAAGCGCCCACGAGCCGACAGCGCAACTAAGGCCTAAGACTAAAACGCTTAACAATCGATACACATTATATATATATATATATATATCAACCTAAGGAACACCTGTGCTCATTATATATGCAAAACATTAGTTCATTTAGATGTCTAGTTTAGTTCATAATTTAGTTAGGTTTGCTCTAGCCTCTAGTAAATGCCTTTATAATGCATTCTCGATATAAAGTCTCGAGTGTCTTTTTCCGGGAGAGTGAATGAGTGCGGTCGATTTCGTAGGTTTGTAATGGGTTGCCAGTTTAGTAGGACGTGATGCTCACTGATCTAAATTGCTTTGAACAAGGTTTGGCCTGCCTTGGTTACTAGTGACTCCACAGATGGGTTTGTAGGTGGTAGGTATCCTGCTCTTTATAGTTTGCCTATTATTTGCCAGCAGCTGGCAAAACTGGACTTTAATCTTCTTGCAGTAGAATTTCCTCTCATTACATTCTCTTCCTCAGTACGCAACCTCGGTGTCATTCTTGATCAGGTACTAAGCTTTTCCAAACACCTCTCCTCATTGTCTCGCTCCTGCTTTTACCATCTTCGTCAGCTAAGGGTTATTGCTCGCTCTCTCTCAACCTCTTCTGCTTCCACTCTTATCCATGCCTTCGTCTGCTCTCGCTTAGACTATTGTTCCTCTCTCTACACTGGTCTTCCCCAAGTCCACTTATCTTCCATTGAGAGGGTCTTTCGGTCTGCGGCGCGCCTTGTTGGTTCCATTCCTCGCTATGGTAGTGTTTCTTCTTACATGCATCACACCCTCCACTGGCTTCCCCTCCGGCATCGCATCCTGTATCGGCTTTGCTCTCTTGTCTGGCAATGTGTCTTGGGTCCAGCACCTCCCTATCTACGCTCTATCTTCACTCTATCTTCTTCTCTCACAGGTCGCTCAGCCCTCCGTTCCTCTTCTAGGGGTGACTTTTTGGTCCCTTTTGCCCGCACTGCTACTAAGCAGCGCCGAGCAATCTCTATCGTTGGTCCAAAAACGTGGAATGACCTACCACCCTTCCTCCGTTTATCCCCTCGTACTTATTCTACTTCCTTCTATACACAACTGAAGACTTTTCTCTATGATCAGGCCTGGCTCGGGAGCGCCTCTGAGTAGAACCCTTGAAGAGGCGCTATATAAATTGATTGATTGATTGATTATCTTCTCCAACCTAGACTTTTCACCAAGTCGGGCTAGGCCCCAACATGGAGAAGACTGAGGAGAGGCATATTATAGCATTCGTGCTATCACTGTAGCTCGCGTGACCTTGTGCAGTGCCGGGGTATCCCGTGTGCTGTTAGTGTCATTAACCCGTTCATAGATGCTGAACATGATTAAGGATTTGCTCAGTTATTGTTAGTTTTCCCCTTATGGTAATTCTTAAGGCAATGATTGATGTTGACCGTGCTACTCCTGAGATAGGAGGACGATGAAAAATTGAGCTTGTTTTGCCATTTACCTCGTTTTTTCTTTGGTGATTCTTGAGTTCTTGACCTTTTCACACGAGTAAGTAAGTAAGTAAGTAAGTATATCCTTTATTGAAAAACCAACTGCTATCCGCATCTTGGTGTACAAAGTTCATCAAATAGATAAAAAAAATTATTTAAGTATAAAGCGTTCGTGTGACAAATGTTTTATGAGATGGAGAGTTTGCCTTACCTCGTTTTTTCAGGTATTATTCTATTTTGGGTTCTGGGGCGTAGTGAGTGTGAAACAGTTTTCACTGGAGGCAGTAGTTGATTTAATACATGTGTAGGGTTGCCGATGATGGTAGAAAAGAGGTTGGAGTCTACTTTCTGGTAAAGTTGCTCGAAACTTTGGTAGGATTCCGGTAGATATCGAGACCGGACCAGTCGCCGTAAAGTAGCCAGTGATATTTTCGTTAACGAAAACTAAAATTTGAAGTAAAAATAAAGGTTTTCGTTAACCAAAATTAAAAATAAAAGTAGGAATTATTTTGGCTTCAAAAACGAAATTAGGAATTAAATTATGAATTATTTGCAGAACTAAAATTATGAATGAAATTATTAATTATTTTCAGAAGTAAAATCATTTTATTTCTTGTTGTGATTAAGTTGAGATGAAGGTGAGTAAATCGCCCGCGATCCAAACACATAATCCATTGAAAATCTCTGGTCAAGATGAAGGTGCTGCCCATACTATCTTTGGTCTTCGTTGTCTATTAAATACTGTCCTGCCAGTTGCGTACGGCATTTTATTTCGCGTTAATTTTCTTCAGTATGAGTTTATCGAGAATGTTGGTCGGATGAAAGCGAGATAGCCCGGTTTGGGAGTTTTCCATTTTGACTAAAGTATAGGCCCATCTATATGCCAAGTACCAAACGGTAAAAAAGACAGAATTTGTGGGACAGCGCTTTCTGGGAAGAACACAAGCAATATGGTAACATTGGTCGCTCATATGCTACGCTTGCATAAAGAAGCGCACCAAACTTATATCGAGAAAGAAAAAAGCTGTCTGAAGTAAAGCAAAGGGTAAAACGTAAGTCTAACAATGCAGCAGATATGCCAGCGTCGCTGAAGGTCCCGAAAATAGGAGATTGCTTGTCAACGTCAAAGCACAGCTTTACCTGCACTGCAGAAATTTACATTTCTCAACATGAAACTAAAGTCACAAACAACATCAACATTGTCCAGCAGCAGCAGCAAGCAAGACTGTAACAACTCAGATGGATCGTTATTTGGCAGACATAAGGGGGAATGATACTAGGAATCCTCTTGCTTCCTGGAAGAAAGGCGAACTTCGTATAGCAAAATTGCACCATTGCAGGGGATCTTTTGTCAGCTCCAGCCTCACAGGCCTTTATGGACAGAATTTTGTCTGTGTGTGGAATCTCGACTTATTGCAGAAGAAATCGCATATAAAATCTATGGATATGAGAGTGTTATTGAAATTGAACAAGATATCTTATACATGCATGTAGTAACGTTAAAATATGCTACTTTGTACTGCACTGAAATTAATAATTATTTGGAAAACTAAAATAAGAAGTAAAATTAATTGTGAACTAAAATAGGAATGATAAATACAATTATTTGTGAAGTAAAATTAGAATTAGAAGTAAAATTCAAGGACACAGAACTGAATTAAAACTGAATTAGGAATTATTTTGACAAATAAAATATCACTGAAAGTAGCCTGAAGACGCGTGCGTCACTCTCCTCCCACGAAGCCCCATCACGCTAGGGTCGCATAGAGCATCCGCGATACTGTGGTTGCATTTGTTACATTACTCAGAGATTGGCCTATTAACCCATGTAGTGTTAAAACGCGAAGGGCAGACATCGACTGCGTAGCCTTAATGAAATTAACTAACACACACTGTCTGATTTTTTTCACTGTTAGTTAAGGTTTTCTTTCTTTTCTTTATTTTATAGTGTTTGGAATCTAGATGATAATTTACTTTGTACTATGTACTATAATTGTTAGCTTTGCTGTATGAGACTTGATGTTGCGCTGTTGTCAAGGCTTTGGCTGTGCTGTCACTAATTAAGACTTTGGAAATGATATTATAGGTGTCCCTAGTTAGCGGGATCTTGATCCCTTTTGGGACTCCTCTTGCGGCCAATCTCGTTATTACATGTTGAAATGTTCTGTGCATGATTTGATTTGGCTTCAATAAAAAAGTTTTGATTGATCGATTGATTTATTGATGATGTTGTTAACATGCGTGTCGAAGTTGAATTGTTGACATAGTGACACCTAGAATCTTCATGTGTCTTACCCTGGTGAGGCCCGGTGTAACTTTTGGAAGATCATCACCCAGCCCTCTCAAAAGTAGATGTGCTGTAGTTCTTCCCCAAGATGTGAATTGGGGGAATTTAGGTAGTCTATTGTTTGATTCAATGAGTATGTAGGAATCGTGTTTTAGGAGGCGTTCAGAGCGCTTCTTGGAAGTAAATCTGATGTGCCTATATTATACCCGCCAGGTCCTATGACCCATCCTTGAACAAAGGTTGCGTTGATCGTGGTAGTCGATGATTTATAACCTTTGAAACAGGTTAGATGTTTCCGATTATCCATGTAGTTTACCAGTTAGGCTACTATCCGGTAGATATAGTGATGCTAGTGGGTTTGCTATTTCATAATGTTTTATGGAGTCAGATGTTATTCTGTAATCGGTTGATTATACTATTGCGTATTCGTTGGTTTTGAGTAAGTCTGTGATGTTTTGACTAAGTGAGATCAGGGCAGCTGTGGCCGGGCCGAAGGGTCTGAAGGCTTATTGGTCGTTGAAGAATAGTGAGTCGGGGACATTGATAAGGCTTGGATAGACAAAGGGTCGTTATGACGATTCTTTCCAGCAGCTTGGAGAGTTGTCAGGGTTGTCAGAAACGCAACTTTCCTACATTATGAGTTTGTAATCTATCTAGAAAACCTTGGACTGTTGCTATTTGTGCTGCTTAGTGATTATAATAATAATAATAATAATAATAATAATAATAATAATAATAATAATAATAATAATAATAATAATAATAATAATAATAATAATAATAATAATAATAACAATAATAATAATAACAATAACAATAACAATAATAATAATAATAATAATAATAATAATAATAATAATAATCATCATCATCATCTTTCTTTATTAAGCGCCTGACAAACGCACTGCGCTGTACATTTACATGTCATGCAATTTAAATCTTAACTACTAACAGAACAGACAGCCTGCAATACAACGGCGCCAATAGCAGCCTACAAATCATATCCGCCCTACGGGGCTCGAACTCGGTACCTCTCGCTCTCTACGCCAGATGTTATCCAATTCGCTATCGGCCCCCAATAATAATATAATATAAGTCACAGAATGAAATTGCAGTTTAAATAGTTGTTGACCATTCTGGGCTATAGTGTTGTAGTCTGCATTAGTGTTAATTGGTAATAACAAGTGTAAAGCGGAAACCCTTTTGCTTGCAAGTTCTTTTCTATCATTTCTAACTTGACTCTCGATGCTATGTTTGCACAGTGACAATACGGAATCGACGAAAATTGTGAGCAATCGAACTCATTCAACATGACTCTCGGAAGCAACAGAGAATTGATTCTTAAAGTGTCATTCACTTTGCTAATATTCTGTTTTCTGGGAGAGGGTAAGTATTTCTGTGACATATCAATTGAATATTGTCTGAAGAACAATGCCTGCTATATTGAAATAAAATGCATCGAAGAAAGGAACTGATGCGGTATTTATCCACGATTTTTATTTATTTCAGGTTCGATTGGTCCATGTATGGAGCCCCTCGAAAACATCGCCGTTTACGAGGGAGACCTGAATACATTCATTCGCTATCCAGCAAGTCCTAACGGTGTAAAATGGATAACTACTGCAACAACGAATGAGTTAACCGACGCTGTTATAGTAGACTATGACGACACCGTGGATCCTTCTTATGAGGCAGACTATGCATTTAACTCGTCCGGTCTAACAATTAAAAACGCAACAACAACGGCTGAACCTGGACATCAACTATCAACGGCTGGGTTGTACACAGTAGAATGTGTTGGCGGAAATAATTCCAGTGTCAAGTTTCTTGTCGTTCGTAAGTAATCAGACTGCCTACGGAACTATACTGTGTCCGTGAGTCATATGAAAAAAACTAGTAAATATTAATGATTAAAAAAATTCCAAGACTGTTTTAATCCTGACTGGTTAAAATATAAAAGTTCCTTTCATTCAATAATGACGTCATAATGACTAGAACGAATCGTTAATGTCTGGAAGGAATTTGATCAGCCTGTAATCGATGCTGCCAGTGGCCAATGACGAGCGCGTGCTAAAGCTTGTGTTGAGGCCGAATGCAGACACTTTGAACACACCTTGCGGTCTAATATTATTCAAATATAAAAATAAATTCAAACCAAAATTTATGATTGATAAATAACGCTTTAAAATAATATTGAATATTTTTAGCAAAGAAAATGTGCCATCCTTAACACTTAAGTGTTCATGCAAATGACGTCAGTTTGACGCCGTTATTGAATGACTGGAACATCTAAGAAGGCATCGTCACTGGATGACCACTGTCCTTGAAACCGCTTGAAGACCAGAACTTCGGTTGCGTGGTTGCATACATGGTCCAAAGGTGGCAACAGATGCAAGTTCCATGACATCGTGTCGACCGCCGAAGTGTAGAAGAGGTCGGACCTGTTGCCGCTCAAGAATGACACAAGCATCTGAACGTCGGCCAGTGTTAGAGCGGATTGAGTGAAAGCACTTGCGCCCGGTCCACTCTCATGTCGCGCTGTACACAGCTTTGGCCAGTCCTTGCGGCTATCTGAAATGGATAACAGTTTCTTCTCCACATCGTATAAACCAGTGCTGTCCAACCCGCGGCCCGCCGGCTGATTCTAAGTGGCCCGCCCGAGCTCGCTAAATATTGCAATTTCTGTAAATAAAAATGCAGTAAAAGACGAAGTCACTGGCCTCCTTGCATGCCAGTATATTCGTTTATAACTTGGTTTATCATTTGACAATGTGAACACAACATCCAGTTCCTATTCACTATTATTATTCCAAAATTTATTTTAATACAGTAAATAAATTGCAATAAATTTTAGTCGTTGCTTTTGAGGTTTATGGTGCGGCCCTCGGCTTCAAGAATAACTTCGTCGGTGGCACGCGGGGTCAAAAAGGTTGGACAGCACTGGACTAAACAGTCTAAACCAGAATGGACAGTCTATCCACTTTCTCTTTCCCTGTCATACGAAGCATCAACTTGCTGTCATGACAGTCAGCCAGACTGTCAGGATCGTGTATAGTTTGAATGCCTCTACAATGCCAGCAGCTTCTTATTATCAGTTTCTTCGACGCAAGGATGAGCAACTGTTAAGTTCAAGCTCTACTGAGTCTTGTCCGAGAGCCCAAGACAATCAATATTGCGACCCTGTCACTCAATCCATTTCGACTAAGCATAGCCGTCAGTTCTGGCGATATAACACTTTGACGTCCTCGTTTCTGTGACGAGGTAGCAATACTCGTGCTGGGACGTGCACCCTGACCTTCAGATTCAGGTTGACTGTCTTTCGAGTCAGTGCTGCTCTTCAGTAGGCTGCAACTTTCTCAAGTTAGGATCGCTGTCGCCGCCTTTTGCAACGTCTCTTCTATCGCCCTCTGCTTCTGCTCTTGTTGGAACATTCTCTCTACTGTGATTCCTGTTGTGAAGTCCGGTCATCCTTTCTTCCCTAATGAGTTTAATCTAACCGCTGGCATATAATCTGTTTAGCTATGATGCATTCAGTATGGTGCTATCGTTCTTGTACAGTACAATGTATTATGCATTAATAAGTGAACATTTATTTTGGCATTTAGGAAACCCAATGGTGATTTAATCCACTTCATTTCATGGATTTATATAGCGCCCTTACATAAGCCTACTCAGACTTCTACTAATGAGCTATGACAGCTTTAAATGACCAAATAATAATTGCTGTATGCATAATCTACATTATAAGCCTCAAATATTCAAACAGTGTACTTCGATAAACACAGACTTCCAATAACGCTCTGTTTTAGGGGATGGTCCTACGTGTTCGGCCACAAAACTTAACGCAACCAGCGTTGAAATGTCGTGCAGTACCATTTATGCTGATAGCACTTACGATCCGATCGCTGCTATTTTCACACTGTATGTTGATGGCAGTCCCATACAATCTGAGACGCCTCAAAGAACCATCAATGACGCATATACCTGGATTTCATCATCTACATTTACGACCACTTACAGTAGTTCTTCGACCTACGAATGCGTTCTGACATTTGGCCAACCAACGGAAATTCACGATCCAAACGTTGCAATGAATGCGCCCAGGTTTAATCACAGTTGTGTACCATATGGTGAGT
This sequence comes from Aporrectodea caliginosa, assembly GCA_020284085.1. NCBI lineage: Eukaryota > Metazoa > Annelida > Clitellata > Crassiclitellata > Lumbricidae > Aporrectodea > Aporrectodea caliginosa. The sequence continues at coordinate 101,087 of JACEVL010000699.1, forward strand.
TTCACACCAACTAATTCCACCTAAATCCGTTTCAAAGTTTCATTTGCGTTATGCCAACCAAGCAAAATGCTTGAGTTTCAGTAACTTCAGTTCTCACTTTGACCGCCGGACCATTTATTAGCAGTAGCCTACGCCACAGCCCTATAGAACATTTGAATCCCAACAGCCCTATCGTAAATTTGACACGCGCAACCACATGGTAAATTTGACATGCGGTAGCCCTGTCGTAAATTTGATCAAGGGGCCAGTTATTACCCATACGCAGCAGCCCTATAAAACAATTATAGAAAATGCGGCTATTATTATTTGCTATTGACGGTAACTCTGAAAATGCAAAGAAAATGAATGAAACTGCAAAGAAACTGCTAATTAGTCTATCACTCTTTATAGTAACCTGACTAAAAGTCTACCTTTGAATGAGTGCGGTCAAATGACCGCCCTCGCTGTAACAGAGACGTCTCCTCCACCCAATAAAATACTCGAGGGCAGTTCAATTCGACTGCCGGGCAACATGAAACACTAGCCTTGTCCAAACTTACATGGGTAAATATATTTTTTTCAAAATATGCTGCTCCACAAGGCTGCCCCTGTTACACTTGACTAGAAGACTCTCTGTTTTAGGGGATGGTCCTGAAAAATTGAAGAGATCTGAGCTTGTTTAGAGGTCGCTAGGTTTTGACACTTTTTGTAGAAATTGCAAAAATTGCGCATCTGACAGGTTAAGAGCTGCATTATGAATTAAGATAAGCACCCATGAACACCAAGCACCATCTTTGTAAATCATGATCAATATGCCAACTGTATTTAAGTAACTAAAAGAATAATAAGCTTATTTACAAATAAAACACTTATTTCAAGTTCTTTCTTATAGATAAACGGTTGTTGGCTTATAACTAATTTTTAAATTTTGCATGCTAACTTTTCATCACAATTCGTTTCATATCCTACAATTGTTACTGTATTGTTCAATATTGCTCTGTATGCTGCTAATTTAGCGTGATTTGAGTACTTTTTTCCTCTGTGAAGCCAGCCTTGAATATGAAATAAGCTTACAGCACATGTTTTTTCACTTTCTGCAATAAAAGCTCGTACGGCAGCTATGGTGAAACTGGCATCAACAAGGAGTTCCTCACAATGTTGTCTGTTAAGGATACCTGACAAACACTTTCTTGGGTCTGGACTTCCCAAAAATTGGGCAATTTCATATTTCATTACCAGAATAGACTATAGCATTTGGTGAGGCCACGAAAGCAACAATGGTCGCTGTAATTCGGGAGGAGGCTAGAATCCCCGCACAGTGTGTGGATTCGGGTGTTCGAAAACTGTGGAAGTTGTATGAACACAAATTTGTGCTGATTCAAGGAGTTACAGTTTGAGTTCGATTTAATTAACTCTTTCAGTCATCATCTCCGCTATTTCTTTGAAGCGTGTCACTGAAGACATCGAGGCTGCTCTGGTAATACAATCTTATTTATCCACCTAATCCGCTATCCATGTAGCGTCTGGACAGGAAATCATTCGACCACCAGACTCCACTGGAAGAGTATGTCACAAGGAGATCTTTAAAACTGTTTGGTCTTCTTACTATCCAGGGTCAAGAGTAACCCACAGACTTCCTATCAAAGGCTTCTACTCCCTGACCACTGGACCCTACTTCCCAGTCGATGAAGGCAAATGTCAAACTGTTGATGGTCGTCAATGACGGCGCAGAACGTGGAGTGGCTCTGATTCATTCTTACAATGATATACTAAGGATGAGTCACAGAAACAATTATACTTACTGCAACTTGTCTCCAGTCATCGGACAAAATTTTCTGTTCCAACAAAGGCAAAATGAAATAATAGTAGGTTGCGGGTTTTCCAGCACTTCAATGGGATTTATGACGGGATTTATGCAGATTATCCAAAATTATATTTTATTACAAACGTAATGCAGCCTGACTAAGCAGTAACACTGCAGTATATATTTCTAAATTGGGCTGTTTATTTTTAAAAATAATAACTGACTTGAAAATAATTTATAACAGATTTGAAAAAAATCAAAATTATACATGTTTTTTTGACAAGTTCATACTATACATGTATAGGAAAAAGTCGAAAAACATAGCGACCTCTAAACATAATCAAATCTTTCCAAAATTTTGCATACAGACTCATGTTTTCATGTGTAACAAGGGCAGCCTTGTGGAGCAATGTATTTCCAACTTTTAATTTTGTGGACCAGTCTAATGAACCACGGCAGCCCTATCGTAAATTTGACACGAGGCATCCCTAGCGTAAATTTGACACGCGTCAGTCCTGTCGAAAAGCATCGACAAGCCGGAGTCCCCGGCCAGGTCTAGACTCAGAATCTGAGCTATCGTTACCGGAGGCATCGTTGATTGCCAGCACGCCTATATCCGCTGTATTATTTGAAGTACGAGTTAACTCGAACCTGGCGTCTCGGCAATCCCATTCTAGTACGAGTTAACTCGTACCTGGCGGTCAATGTGTTAAGGGTATGTTCAGCGTATTCAATTAAGTAAGTAAGTAGCCTTTACTAAATAAATATTTCTTTAGTAAAAGTAATATATAGTCAAACGCCCACAGTTTGAAAAATATACTGTACAGTTGTTGCGAAGAGTTATACAGGATCAGGTAAAGCCCAAAAGATCCACGTCCCGGTGTGACAGGTAAGGGGAACTCTAGGCTAAAACGTACTCGAGAGTATATCATAACTAGGCACGACGTACTCTAGAGTACATAATACCTAGACACAACGTACTCTAGAGTACATCATACCTAGGCACAACGTACTCTAGAGTACATCATACCTAGGCACAACGTACTCTAGAGTACATCATACCTAGGCACAACGTACTCTAGAGTACATAATACCTAGACACAACGTACTCTAGAGTACATCATATCTAGGCACAACGTACTCTAGAGTACATAATACCTAGACACAACGTACTCTAGAGTACATCATACCTTGACACAACGTACTCTAGAGTACATCATACATTGACACAACGTACTCTAGAGTACATAATACCTGGGCACAACGTACTCTAAAGTACATCATACCTATGCACAACGTACTCTAGAGTACATCATACCTTGACACAACGTACTCTAGAGTACACAATACCTAGGCAAAACGTACTCTAGAGTACATAATACCTAGGCACAACGTACTCTAGAGTACGAGTACATGATACCTAGGCACAACGTACTTTAGAGTACATCATACCTAGGTATAACGTACTCTAGAGTACATCATACCTAGGCACAACGTACTATAGAGTACATAATACCTAGGCACAACGTACTCTAGAGTACGAGTACATAATACCTAGGCACAACGTACTCTAGAGTACATCATACCTAGGTATAACGTACTCTAGAGTACATCATACCTAGGCACAACGTATTATAGAGTACATCATACACAACGGACTCTAGAATACATAATACCTAGGCGCAACGTCCTCTAGAGTATATCACACCTAGGCGCAACGTACTCTAGAGTACATAATACCTATGCACAACGTACTATAGAGTACATAATACCTAGGTGCAACGTACTCTATAGTACATCATACTACATCATGCCTAGGCACAACGTACTCTAGAGTACATCATTCCTAGGCTCAACGTACTTTAGAGTACATACCTAGGCACAACGTACTCTAGAGTACATCATACCTAGTCACAAAGTACTCTAGAGTACATTATACTTAGGTACAACGTACACTCTCTCTGTGAATTGTACCCTAGATCCACGCTACTTCAAGCATTGCTTACTCTAGGTTGGCCATAGAAATTATGCATTTAAAAAATTGAAGACTCTAAAATGGTAGCGAAATTGGTAGCTATTTTTTAATAACTAATTATACGAGACATCAAGTCTTATCAAAGTTTTTAGTTTAATTTATCGAAAATGAAGCAATTATTCATCTAGTCATAGTGTAGAGGTTAAATTATTCCTTTGAGCAACGTACTTTATGCAGGTGGTCTGTGCTCTAGATTCCGAACTAGCTCAGACAATGCGTACTCTTTCTTCTTATAACTCTTGTCATTGCAAACTTCCGATTTAGCTACTTCCGGTTTAGCGTTTACTTCTGCATTAAACGTTAATACAATTTCATAATAAAAATTAACTAACATGTTATACTAGGGTGTGTCGATTTTTGTCAACTGTCAAATTCCAAAAACGAGTAGTGCTAAAAAGTTGTGACATGACTTGGTAAGTTAAAAGATATTTTGGTAAAATTAATATTATTTAGTTTTGCTTGGTAAATAACTACATGAAATATTTACTTTTTTAACGTTTTTTGTGAATTTCCAATAATGCTTAACTTGTCTGATTAAAAGTTTTTTTGGAAAAATATTTTGTAAAATGGCATAAAAATCAGTGGAAATGATTGTCAGGTACTTGCAGTTATATTATATACTAATATTATTTTTATTATTTATTTATTAAATTGTATATAACAAATACACACACATTATATATATATAATTTACTAATGTTGTGCAGTAGCTGTATTTGCTTCTTTCAGAGGTTGAAAGATCGTCATCAGTGTCTGGAAAATTATTTGTCCGTCAGTGCTGCTACTACTACCATACTAATTAGTGGGGATTGCTTCTAAACAGACAAGAAAACTGGGGACATTCACCCATATGAGCAACCTAATTGAAAATGGCAGAGAGTTGTTGCCCTCTGAACTGCCAACTTTGCGAGACATTATGAGATATGGGATACTGCTAAGAACACAAAGTGGCGAGGATGTCAGAAACTACTCAGCAGACAGTCTTACAGAGGACATTTACCCTAAAGTGCTTGAAAAGTGGGAACTGGCAAACAGCTCTTTTGTCGCCTCATTGTAAGTTCACAAATCAGAATCTTAAAGAAGATCCAAGATAGACGGGAGCAGGCCAATGACATATCTCTTAGTAGAGGAAAGCCAGATGTCAAAACTTGACACGCTTTTTAACATCCTTGATTGCAGTGCAACATTTTTCTAATAATCTTTTCTCTCTGACCTTTAATGAAAGCAACTTCCGTCATAGGGATCTTTATCTCCTAAGGCATGCATGCACAGTTGATGTGGGCCTCCTTCCTGCAACCAGCATCTTCAGGGTAGCCTAATTTGCAGGAAAGAAAAATGTTGCGCTGCAATCAAGGATGTTAAAAAGCTTGTCAAGTTTGACATCTTCCTTCCCTCTACTAAGAGATGTGTATCATTGGCCTGCTCCCAGCTATTTTGGATCTTCTTTAAGATTCTGATTTGTGAACTTACAATGAGGCGACAAAAGAGCAGTTTGCCAGTTCCCACTTTTCAGGCACTTTAGGGCAAATGTCCTCTGTAAGACTGTCTGCTGAGTAGTTTCTGACATCCTCGCCACTTGTGTTCTTAGCAGTATCCCAATCATTTCCACTGATTTTTATGCCATTTTACAAAATATTTTTCCAAAAAAACTTTTAATCAGACAAGTTAAGCATTATTGGAAATTCACAAAAACGTTAAAAAGTAAATATTTCATGTAGTTATTTACCAAGCAAAACTAAATAATATTAATTTTACCAAAATATCTTTTAACTTACCAAGTCATGTCACAACTTTTTAGCACTACTCGTTTTTGGAATTTGACAGTTGACAAAAATCGACACGCCCTAATGTTATACACAATGGATAATGCTAACAATTCGAAATACGACATGCAACACTTGTTAGCAGCCGGACTTAAGATCAGCCTCGGCCTCTTCAGCAATCTGCCTCCTTATCAAGCAACATCCTTAGCAACCAGTCTTCTTAGCAACCAATGTTCTTAGCAACCAATCAGCGAGCTTCAAGGTCAACCTCAGCATCATTAACAACCAGCGTTTTTGGAAACCGCACAACTTAGCAACCAATCTTCTTAGTAACCAGTCTTCTTAGCAACCAACCTTCTTAGCAACCGGCCTTCAGCAACCAATGTTCCAGGCAACCAATCTACCTAGCAATTAGTGTCAAAGAGAGCGCAACGTCGTTAGCTACAGAACGTCTAAACAACAAGCTTCCTTAAAACCAGCCTCCTTAGCAACCAGCCTTTCTAGCAGCTAATCTCTTTAGAAATGTCAGCCTCAGACTTGTTTGCTAAGTAGGCTGGTTGCTGTGGAGGCTGAGGCTGATCTTGAGGATGGTTGCTAAGGAGGCTTTCCTTGTTCAATGGTATGTTCGATAAATAAGCGTCACGCGTCGCGCTCGTACTATAAAAGTTTATAAAATGTTGTTTAAAACTATCGTTTCTTCTTGTACTTTCCAATCCTCGACCTAAAAGACACCCACCTTAACATCTGCTGTGCCCTCACTGATCCTCTTGAAACCGGACTGCACTTTTGGACAACCCCTCTGACTAGACGCAGCGCTCGTGAATAAGCTGGTGTCCTGCGCTTGGCTTTCTAGTGGCGCTATAGAAGTTTGGAGATTACGATTACGACTAATTTAATTTAATTGCACTCTAGAGTCTACGGTGCCTATAGGTATCATAGACTCTAGAGTAGAAATGTGCCTATAGAGTCCACTCTGCCTCCTACACCGGCACGAGTACTGCTGCCCTGTCACAAGAAAGGAAGACGAAGTGTTATAATTATATCTAGAACAGGCAGCTCTGCTTGGTCGGAATGGATTGAGTGACAGGTACAAGACGGCTGAAGAGCGTTCAGCTTCACGATGTTAACACTAGAAGGACGGCATGGGTCATTAATTTTTTGACCCATAGCGCACTTTGCGAGCGTGCCATGTAGCACCCAGTAAACATTAAAGGAAAATATTTTATGATATCTATGGCATTGTGGTCGCAAAGGCATAGAAGAAAAATCTTATTAATAGCTAGTCAGGTATAGGAGTTAGAGCAGCGAATACCTAGAAGGACGGATTGGGGTCATTTTTGACCCATGACACTATTACTGCAAAATGCTTATTTTTCTAGTGTTTATCTTATATTAACCTTACTTATTTATGACGGCATTGCAAAGCTCACGTTCTTCCCGCCATTTGTAAACAGTTTGTTTATTGTTTCAAACACAATTGATATAAAAACAGCTATATCTGAGGGTTATCAATACCTGCGCTAAAATGAGTCGTCGTGTACGATTATATGCATACAGCAAACCAAGCCCTTCGTTTGATTCAAGACAATTCTGCGAATCGGAAGACAATGATACTGATAGTGATGCCTCTGTCTCAGATACCGGAATACACAACCTGTCCGTTGAGGCAAGAAGCAGTTCTTCTGTTCTAAGTGTCGAAGTGATCATGGTGGACAAGACGAACCGTTAGCCATTCCAAATCCTGAAGTTCCTATCTCTGGAAGTGTGCGTGCATGTGGTCGAGGAGGTTCTCGTGGTCAAGGACGAGGTCGTGGTTACAGATGGGGTCACTCATCATTTCAACATCGTGACAGCACACAAGCAGCAGTTACAGAATCCAGGGAAACATCAAGAGACGGCAATGTCTGGATTGTGATTGTGATTTCATCCGATGATGCACCTTGTGGAAGGCTAAACAGTCAGAACGTGCTCAGCGAAGTTTCAAGACTTATAACGCTGTTTGCGACCAGTGGAGGCACCAGGATTTCAGGTTTGGGGGCTAAAGCTCCAAGCCCTTCCCCTTTGTCCCCTCCTCCCTGTGATTTGCAGTGATTTCCCACTTTTTTTAGGGGGGCTGAGCCCCCCCCCATATTCTTCTGGCGCCGCCACTGTTTGCGACACAGCGAATAAGACAAGATTCTATTTGAGCGACTGTCAACTTTTAGCTGATGAAGGCATGATGCGCTATATCATCCAACGATGCACTGAAAGGGAAGCACGAGCGTGTCAGTATCGCTTGAGGAACTTGACGCCTCTAAGTAGTAGGCCTACCTTCAGATACTTTAGGGGCAGCATATATAAATTAAAAGTTTAACATTCTGAATGCTTATTACAATGAGATCAGTAAATCATTCAGTTATTGTCAGGAATTGTTCAAAAATGCGTGGTGTTTCTGCGGCGGAATATTCCGCCACGCAGCGCATGAAGAAATTACTTCTGCGGCGGAAGGTGTTTAGCATTTTATCTAATGACGACTAATCCTGACCCTAACCGACCCTCACAACGCCTAATCTCACCATAACCGACCCTCACTTCGCCAAATGATAGAAGTATCGCAGTTTAGACAATGCGCATGCGCCGAAAGTTGCGCATGCGCAAAGGTCTTCTATCGCGGAATTATATCAAAAATATTACTTCTGGGGCGGAATTTTCCGCTGCAGAAGAATTATCCTTAAAAATATATGTTTTCTATCAATGAAACTGTATGGGTCAAAAATGACCCATTCCGTCCTTTTTCCGCCACGCAGCGCATGAAGAAATTACTTCTACGGCGGAAGGTGTTAAGCATTTTATCTAATGACGACTAATCCTGACCCTAACCGACCCTCACAACGCCTAATCTCACCATAACCGACCCTCACTACGCCAATTGATAGAAGCAACGCAGTTTGGACAATGCGCATGCGCCGAAGGTTGCGCATGCGCAAAGGTCTTCTGTCGCGGAATTGTATCAAACATATTACTTCTGGGGCGGAATTTTCTGCTGCAGAAGAATTATCCTTAAAAATACATGATTTCTATCAATGAAACTGTATGGGTCAAAAATGACCCATTCCGTCCTTTTAGGTGGTAGAAAAGAGCCGTCCTTCTAGTGTTAAAGTGTTCGAAGAACGAAGAGTTCATCGATAGCCGATTGATGCTGCAAAGGGAACATATTCGAAGTACAGTACCCGATTAAGAAGACCCTAGCCACGCATCCAGAGTAGATTGTAGCCTGCAGCCTCAAACGAATCTCTCACATGGTCATCTTTCACTTTAACTTACGGTTTCTCTCCTTCCGCTTGTTATGTCACTGCTTGGAACACGCGGTCTTTCCTTCTCTTTGTTACGTCAATGATCTATCCCTCTACCCGTTATCTCATTCTCTGTTTAACCCTCGGGCTACCAAAGGGGGTTGGAACGACCCCCTAGGTTTTTTGCTTCGCAAACTTGTTCCATATGGAATATAATTTTGACATTTTAGGTAGCTGTAGCAGGATCATTGGCGCACATTTTGAGGTAAACATCATGGTGGTAGCCCACGCCAATCAAAAGTTACACCCGATATACCCCAGGTACTAGGGGGGTCGATACAACCCCTAGTTTTTCGACTGTAGCTTATTGACTGTTCTTCCTATAAGAGAAACAAATATACCATTCTTTAGAGGGAATGTAGGGCTTCATTTACATACTTAAATGTTTGTCTTTTGAAAACCGGAAGTGATCAAAATAAATAATAATACCCGTAATATGCATGAAAAATGGCTGAATGGAAGGACTCCTCCCTTAGTTTTTTGTCTGTAGCGTATTCATTTATCTTCCGAGAAGAGAAACAAATATACCATTCTTTAGAGGGAATGTAGGGCTTCATTTGCATACTTACATGTTTGTCTTTTGAAAACCGGAAGTGATCAAAATAAATAATAATACGCGTAATCTGTGTGAAAATGGCTGAATACAGCATCATAACGTAAACCGATATAATTATATGTATGGATATATATGTATGATGTATAGTTATACGTATATAAACATATGTAGGGATGTATGTTTGTATCTTGGATACATAGATCAGTTTCAAAACACGCATAATTTTATATTTGTTTATCCAAAAAGTACAAAATGTACGCAATAATATAAAATATCGCTAATTAAAGGGGTTCCGTTGTAAAAGTGATGTAATTTCGAGGTGCATTCACATAATCTAAAACTAAATATACCATTCTGTGCAGAAATAATTGCTGAATCCAATGCTGTATTACAAGTTATGATATGTGAAACCAAACACGAAATCCAGGGGGTCGTCTCAACCCCCCCCCCCTTGGTAGCCGATGTCACAAAAAAGCTTGGTAGCCCTAGGGTTAATACATAACCACTCTCTGTATTTGGTACCCGTTGTCTAGTCTATTCTACGTTTGTTACGCCACCACTATCTTTCTCTCTTACCCGTTGTCATATCCTCTGCTTATTAAGCCACTGCTCTCTCTCTCTCTCTCTCTCTCTCTCTCTCTCTCTCTCTCTCTCTCTCTCTCTCTTCTCTCTCTGTCTCTCTCTGTCTCTCTCTCTCTCTCTCTCTCTCTCTGTCTCTCTGTCTCTCTCTCTCTCTCTCTCTCTCTCTCTCTCTCTCTCTCTCTCTCTCTCTATCTGGTGCTCGCGGTCTCTCCTCTGTTTTCTACGTCACTGCTCTATCTCTATCTATGGTTCCCGTTTCTCTTCTTCTGTTTGCTGTCTCGTTTTGGCGCTCGCTTGTTGTTCTGTTCTGTTTGTTACGTCACTGATCTTTCTGTTTCTGTCTCTGTTTGTCTGTCTGTCTGTCTCTCTCTCTCTGACTCTTGCTTTATCTCTCTTAGGTATACGCTGTCTTAGTAGTTGCCGTGGTAACAGTTTGAATACACTCCGGGAGTGTTTTTATCCTAGTATATAAAAAATTAATGACCCCAGAGTTAATCGATACTAGGACAAAAACACTTTACCCTGCGAATAAACACTTTGCGAGTGTTTTATTTTATATCAGATCAAATGACTTGCGGAGTTGATTCTTCCTGGTACGGAATGAAACATTTCGAATTAATTCGTAGTGTCAAGCAGCCTCAGAAAATTCTACCAGTTTACTTGGTCCTACATTGAAGGTAATCCATAAGAAGAACTCCACCATTCATTTTGCCCTACGGAGATTTAACTACACCATTCAATTTGCCCTACGGAGATTTAACTCCCCATTCAATTTGCCCTAGAAAGAATCAACTCCCCATTCAATTCGCCTTAAGAGAAATCAACTCCCCATTCAATTTGCCCTAGAAAGAATCAACTCCCCAATCAATTCGCCTTAAGAAAAATCAACTCCCCATTCAATTTGCCCTAAAAGAATCAACTCCCCAATCAATTCGCCTTAAGAAAAATCAACTCCCCATTCAATTTGCCCTAGAAAGAATCAACTTCCCAATCAATTCGCCTTAAGAAAATTCAACTCCCCATTCAATTTTTCCTAGAAAGAATCAACTCCCCAATCAATTCGCCTTAAGAAAAATCAACTCCCCATTCAATTTGCCCTAGAAAGAATCAACTCCCCAATCAATTCGCCTTAAGAAAATTCCACTCCCCATTCAATTTTTCCTAGAAAGAATCAACTCCCCAATCAATTCGCCTTAAGAAAAATCAACTCCCCATTCAATTTGCCCTAGAAAGAATCAACTCCCCAATCAATTCGACTTAAGAAAAATCAACTCCCCATTCAATTTGCCCTATAAAGAATCAACTCCCCAATCAATTCGCCTTAAGAAAAATCAACTCTCCATTCAATTTGCCCTAGAAAGAATCAACTCCCCAATCAATTCACCTTAAGAAGAATCAACTCCCCATTCAATTTGCCCTAAGGAGAATCAACTCCCCATTCAATTTGCCCTAGAAAGAATCAACTCCCCATTCAATTCGCCTTAAGAAGAATCAATTCCCCATTCAATTTGCCCTAGAAAGAATCAACTCCCCATTCAATTCGCCTTAAGAAGAATCAATTCCCCATTCAATTTGCCCTAGGGAGAATCAATTCCCTATTCAATTTGCCCTAGAAAGAATCAACTCAGCTTACGACGCTTCGTCACACCCCTCGTCGCGGCAGATTTTGTCCCAGTAAATCCGTTAAAATATGCATTTTGACAGACAGCACCCACAGAACCAAAGTTGGGCGCGGTGGTGTATGGGTATGTCCGGTGCCTTGCAGCCGGGTGGTGGCGGGTTCAAATCCACCTCAAGCCGCCGCGAACTAGGCAAGTCCTTCACTCGCAATTGCTCATGCGCTTCAGCGTGAAACTCCGATTCAGTGTCCGCGCTGTAGTCGGGAGCGCCTCTGAGTAGAAATCTTGAAGAGGCGCTATAACAAGATAACTCATACATACATACATACATTGTATTTTATTGTATTGTATTTGAACACTTGTTATAGCGCCCTACCAGATTTCCCATTCAGAGGCGCTCCCGACTACTGCGCGAACGCTGAATCGGAGTTTCACGCCAGCGCATGAGCAATTATTGCGAGTGAAGGACTTGCCCAATGCCCATGGTCCCTAATACATACATAGGCCTGCATGCATGCATACTCACAAACAGTGCTACCAAATCCACTCACCATCCCAGACACACGATCATATGAAATTGACAAACCCAAAATAATGTAATTTATCAATAAATTTCTGGTAAACGTGTAGTTTAGCATCGTATATTATTCGCCCATTGTAGCATTATCATTTTCCATCAATCCAACTTATACTTTGACACGAATCGTTCTCATCGATACAGCTTCTACTTAGGCAAGAATTCGTTTCATCAATTCAGCTTCTATTTAAGTAACAATTATTTTTCATCAATACAACTTCTATTTAATTATGAATTATTTTTCATGAATCCAGTTTCTCTGTAAGCAAAATTCTTTTCCCAAATCCACTTCTAGTTAAGTGAGAATTATTTTCGTCCATGCGACTTCTATTTAGCAAGAATTCTTTACGTCAATCCAACTTGTATTCGACGAACGCTAAAACCTGTGCAATATAAAATAATTTACGACGCTAAATTACACATTTACCAAATTTACTTTTTCGCGTTTGAGAATTAAAAATTAAAAATTAATTAAAAATTGAAAATTACAATGTATCACATTATTGTCTAAGTGATAATTCTTCCGGGCTTTGAGCAAGTTCTAAATCTCTTCCGATTTTCATCAAATTTGGTAAATGACAATGTTTCTCAAGGTGGAACACAAAAATATTAATTATATTATTTTGAAACTTGATTTTTTGGACATACTGCATGTGCAATTGTGCATGCCTCTATACAAAATAACATCACTTTGTATAGAAATCTCTATTTCAGTTGCATACGAACAATGTGTAAAGTACCTAAGAAATATCGTTGCATACGAAGGAGCACCGAATGCAATATTGAACTGTGCAACTGGACCTGGCGGCGAGGCGTGGTCGGTAATGCCAACATCAAATGATGTTGCACCTTATCAGATAACCAATTTTAGTTACGCTGTTTATCCAACTTTGACTGGGCTCTACGCAACTAATCGTCCCGGTTTGATTCTACGCAACGCTACTATAGATCCAACAGGTGGTCCCATATCGACTGCGGGAATATACACGGTTCAGTTTGGAAATAGCAACAACAAGACCGGAACCAAAGTAGTTGTCATTCGTAAGTAAATTAATTGCTTTTAATATAATTTTATAATACGTAAACTAATTGGTTTTACATAATTTCTAAAATGTGACATTGGAATAAGATTTGAAAATGACATCAAACAATATTACAGTAATACAAATGCTGATATTGTGTCTTGTTCGCAGGCACCTTTTCCCATATATGACTAGCCGTAACTCTTCCTCCTCTATGTTCCCCCGCGTAGGGACCCTGGGCAAGTCCTTCACTCGCAATTGCTCATGCGCTGGCGTGAAACTCCGATTCAGCGTTCGCGCAGCAGTCGGGGAGCGCCTCTGAATGGGAATTCTGGTAGGGGCGCTATAACAAGTGTTCAAATACAATACAATACAATACAATAACTTCTCTCATTCAATTCTTTGGTTGCATATATACTTTTTCATTATTTGTTTGAATGTGTTAATCTTGCCATATAGAGCGCTGTGCGTTTGTTAGTGCCTCTCTCTTCAAGCACACAAGTGTTTGGAATTAAATTTTCTTTGGTTCATTTATCTATGTGCATGGTGTTTAAGATTATGTCGCACTATAATGCAGTATTACGTTTGTCATGATATAATTTGAGTTGATTGAGTATTTAAAATGTTTAAAATGCAATCTAGTGTATTTCAGGATTTCAGAGACGCTTAGGCCTATAACCGAGCGATAGGAATTCTGGGAAATCATAAAGTTGAAAGGAATTTTGATTCACTGCACTACGTCGAACCGAGTTTTCAGCGAACTCTTAAATGAGACGAGGCTGATATGCTCTATTTGCGTACCACTCCCACACGTCCCTCCCTCTTCCACGGTGTACGAGACCTACATTCGCCACGTCGACTAGCTCACTGCTCATTATCATCATCATCGAAGCACATGACTAGGGCACCACAGCTGTTTCGTTATCTTCAGGGAACGAATTCCGAAATAGCCTATCAGTACATCATACGCCCACAACAGTCTGACATGCGAGTCTAGTATGAGACGCCACATAGAGTGTTTCGTACTAGGTCAGGCGTCTATCTCAATCTCCCACAGTACTCAGCGGGGGCTGTCGTTAGTTCTCTTAGGATCATCATCACAGCGTTATCCATTACCTTCACTTCTGAGGCATCTGTCTTCAGTGGCTCGAATTGGCGTGTAACGAAAACCGACAGCTGGAGCTTTCATCGTCGCGATTTCCCCCACCAGCTCATTAACGGTTCCCTCGTACACCTCAGCGAAAGTACACGTCGTCGTTGCCCTAACCATGTGCTAAGCCTCCACACATCTTCAAAGAGCGTTAACGGACGTCAGTTAATCTTCGACCACTAACCTCGCTTACACTATATAGCGAGCAGATGTTCAGTTGCGAATCGAAAGTGAAGTCTTTCACAAACCACCACGCGAAAATACCACCGTCCATATTTAAATCCAGGCCCAAGTGAATCACCTTCAGCACTCACCATCGACAATGCATTGATGCTTGTGCATTTTGTTTAAGTAGCCTATAGTGTGTCTTATGTTTTTAGCTGCAACAAGTAAATTGTGATTGCAGTAGCCTAATTTATTGCATGCTATTCAAAAATGTTGTATTACAAGAGTTAGTAGCATTTGATTTAAAGTCACATGAGGTCTTTATTTGAAATTTGATGTTAATTTGTTGACATGATATTCAAACATGATATTGTATTATTGTATTACAAGAATGAGTTGCGTTTGAATTAAGTACGTATATTACTTTATTTGCATTTTGATGACAACCATGTTAGATTGATTACAAGTTGCATAAGATAAGTGAATCTACTTACAGAGGCATAAAAGTAGACCATGGCTACATGTTTGTTAATTATAGTTTCAGTGCGCATAGAATTCTTAATTTTACAGCAAAGTGCACAAAATCTGTTAAATTTATATCATCCAGGTTCTTTTTGCACTGAGACTTGATAACAAGCTGTCTCTATAAGATGCAGATATTTGCATAAGATTTAAGATGTAATTGAGATGCAGATGTTTGCATAAGATTTAAGAAGTGATTCAAGTTGTTTAAGAAAAAGTTGAGATGCAGATAATTGCATAAGATTTAAGAAGTTATTTGAGTTATTTAAAGAAAGTTGAGAGGAAGATATTTCATAGGATTTAAGAAATGATTCGAGTCATTCAAGGAAAAGTTGAGAAGAAGATTTTAATTGTTTACAGAAGCTCGTGTTCGAAGTTACAGTATTCAGTAATTTTTTTAAAGAAAGTTTTCAGGAGACGATGGTGGTGGTTTGGACTTTTTAACGACTAGCTGTATGAAAACAGAGAACTTTAGCGTCGTCCTCCTCCTTTATCCAGACTTGGGACTGGCATTGTCAGAAAGCAAAACAGTGACGGAGTTAGGAGACGATGGTTTATTTCTCAAAGGTATTGATGAGATGCATATAGATTAATTAAGGTGTGCATTCGTTGTGGTTTAATGATAGCTATCTATCTATAACTTTAGCATGTGTAATTTGAAGTTCTTGTAGTAAGGCTTTATATTTTTAATGATGCCAACATCATTCAGCTATTACACATCGATATAATGAGGTTCATGATTAAGATATACGTTTACTTATCACAGCACAGGCTTAAAGATGAATCATTATCTTGCAATCATTTTGTGTTAAGCGTGACAAAATCACGAGGTTAAGTATTTCTTTATACAGATCAGAATTTTGCAAGCATTGATGTGAAAGGTAATTGAAGTTTACTACGTTGTTAACTGATTGTCAAGTGTTATTATGACTATTTTATGAGTTTATACGTGAATGAAGAAAGAGAATATTTTATTGAAAGATGATTGAAACGCGCAAAAGACGCTAATTTACTAAGTTGAATGAAGAAAGAGAATATTTTATTGAAAGATGATTGAAAAGCGCAAAAGACGCTATTTGCTAAGTTGAATGAAGAAACAGAATATTTTATGGAAGGATTAATGAAGCGCGCAAAAGACGCCATTTACATTTATTACGTTAAGAGTGATGACAACACTAGCAACGAAAAAGACGAATATTATATAAGCAACAAACAAGTCAAAACAGCTTAAGTCTAATTTAACAACCTCAATGACATCAAAGTTAATTAAAATCATCAGCATTATCATTATCAGCAGCATTAAACTCGACTTAGAAATCAGAAGTAGACAACAACCATTATCATTAAGTTACTTTCAGTTTCACTTTAACGGATTAACATTTATGTTTGATTATGAGTCTGACATTCGTATTCGGCCCCGGATGTGACATTCATAGCAATACCAACAATAAGTTTAGGATTTTGCAATTTGCATACTTTTGTGTAATGGCTGCATGACTTCGTTAAAGGTATATTCTTGTGTTTCAATGGACTGCCTAATTTTGAAACATGTATTTCACGGGTTAACCTGATACACAAGATATAGTGATGTAGAGATGTCCCCTACCGATTGAAAAGGAAGCAAGAGGTCAGGATTTATTTACTTCACGATGTGACAGATAAGAATTCCACTATAGCGAAGTGAGTTTGTCTTGAGTTTAGGTCACATTCCGGATTCGTTCTTATGTACTAGTATGCAAATAGTCATGTTAATTTCTTAATTTCCATTTAAATATAGGTCTTAGGCGAGAATCTCATGAGGTTTGACCGCAGGGATAACTTTGTTTTCTCAGGTATTAAATCGCTGGGACAGATCTGTATATCCACTACATTCAATTTAATAAGTGTTGCTACGTCTGATTTTTATCGAGGAATGAAATGTATGTTTCCGTATCATTGATTTCATTTGTCATTTCATTGTGTCTGAGTTACGACATTACATTTGAAGTTAAAAGAATTCTTGTGCAAACATAGTGATAATTTTCTAGGATGACAAAACAGTGACATTAAGATATTTTCACTGAAGAAGGTTTTTAATTTATCGAATAGGTCATTGTGAAGGATTTTTGTTGATTTGGATTATGAGTCACATTTTTCAAGTTTAATATTGTTTGTTAGCCAGGACAACTGGAGCAATGTAAACATATATGCTAACAGTTTTTCTAAAGACAGATATATGTCGATATCTCAAGCTTTTCTCTATGAGGTTTCGTCTAATTTGGTAAAATTTTTGTGTGCTCTGTGTTAAAGTAAGTTCAGTTGCTAAACTCGTTCAAAAGTTTCCATGAGATGGCTGGTGCATTGTGGAGTTGCAAGCCCCGAACATGTATATAATACGGCCAGAAACGTTTGATTTTTTATTATTATTACGGTCAATACGAAGATGAAGATGAAGATTTGAATTTGAATATGAATACAGAGATGATTATAGATTTGAATTTGAATATGAATATAGATATGGATACAGAGATGATTATAGATTTGAATTTGAATATGAATACAGAGATACGAATATAGATACGATATGAAGACGAATATAGAGAGAAAATATGAATATGGATACGTGTAATGCAGATACATTGATTAATGTTTACGAGTATGATTACGCTGATGTTAAGGTTTACGATGATGTTGATGTTTACGATAACGGTGGAGATTGAGTTCATGTGTAGGACGCAAACGTCTACTTTACAAAATGAGAACGACACCAACAATCCAAGCATATTACTGGCTCAAGCAGATTACGAGTTCATATGTCTTTGGTGTGTCACGAAAACAAGGAATTAATGTTTTTTACAGCATCTTAATTAAATGGAAAGTCCGAGAATATAAATTGCACTATGAACTTAGCACATGAGTAAGATACAAATTTCGTTTACCTAGAAGGAGAAAAGCTATTTGAAACTGAAATGAGAGAATTAAGTGGATAGATATTTGAAATATATATATATATTTATTGTGTTGTCAGAGAAGTTTAGATAAGTCAAATCTTGATTGCAGAATGTCATTTCATTTTACAAAACAATCAATTCATAAAATCAATTCGTGAAGGTCATTTCCATAGAATGCATTTCTGTGTGTTTTGCAAGTCATCATAATTTTGTTTGTGTGAAATTATCGTGTTACTTTTATACTTTAATGCTTGACAATGTTTCAACCAATCGTTGAGAATTTTAAGGGTAAAATTACGTTATATTGAGATAAGCTTATTTAATTTGATGGTTTACATTGAGTTTGATCTTTTATCAATTCTATGTATATGTTTATGTGTATGTTTAAATCATTGATCACATCCGACTTTGACATGTACCCAATCCTTAATTAACTATATTGTTTAGCAAAACAGAGACGTTTTGAATTTGACAGACAAGAGGGGCTTATCATGGAGAGAGATTTACATAAAATATAATAAGCAACAGACTAATACATAATGTACCTAATTAATATTCATAAGCTAAAATGACGGACACTTGCCAGGCTGCCTGGAAGGGTAATCCTTCTTGACCGGATTGGTTACTCATAACTATCGCCGCCTGCCGACTGTAGTATAAAAGCCTAGACTCGACATCACTTGGTAACTGAGCTGAACCGGACAACAGACGGAAGAACAGATCTGGAACGACGGACGGACGGACTGCTGACTTAGTAACTGCGACGCAACTAATAAAGAATACTGAAGACGAACTTAAGGATGACATCAGTTCAGTTCCGTGCTTGATTGGATAGAGAGGTTCGTGAATTATATTTATACTTTCCTCTCTTGACAATGATGTGATCTTTGAGTCTTTAATTATTATTATATTTATTTATCGTGTTTAACTATTATTTATATCTGCGATACACTACAAGGGTAAATGTGCAGTGTTGAGGTATAGATTTACTCAGGTATAATAAAGAGATTTAATATATTCAAGATAATAAGGAACCTCTACTCAACAGATACGAAGTTGGTTTTATTATTACTTTAGTTATAATCGACTAGTTATCATTTTATATTTAAGACTCTCCCTCTGTGAGCTAGGCTAGTCAGCCTCGCCGCGGCTTCCCCTAGATAATAAGGAACACTAAATCCAACGATTGAGTACCTATGCCACGATGAATAATTAAGTAAGCCTATGCACTAAAGCTGAAGGAACCGAAACTTCCGAAGACGCACGCAGATCTTTAATAAATTCGGTCAAGGCATGTAAGACAACAAGTTTTCAGGATTACATCTCATAACAGAAAGAGCTGTATCAATATGTTAAACTGTGTTGAAGCCATGCACATAATTGCACATTTAAAAATTGTCAAATATCAATGTCCTCAATTGAAACGATGAAATACGTCTAGTAAAACAATGCTTGTTCACGTACGAGCTCAAAAAATAATTTATGTCAATCAATCAATCAATTTTCGTTTATTAAAAATAAGCTGACAAGTACACAACTTATGCATTCATAAACTATGGATGTGAAGATAATGTACGGTCTAATGGTGGACAGCAATTTTCAGATCTACATATCATAACAGAGAGCTGTATATGGAAGGGAAGAGTATAACGGATAACACTCTTACCTGAAGTGTTCACGACCCTATTCGATTCCCGTAAGGCCCCTGGGTGTAGCTCATGCCTTCATTCCCTAGGCGGCAGCAAAAGCTCAATGGGCTTGCGCCTTTCATGGCTGCAACTTTGTTGATTTTTGTATTCTGTAATTTGTGTTCTTGTGAATTGTTTAACCGTTATAACATGTACATGTACAGCGCAGTGCGCTTGTCAGGCGCTTTATTAAAGTTAAAGAATAAATATTATTATTATTATTATTATTATTATTATTATTATTATTATTATTATTATTATTATTATTATTTTTTTATTATTATTATTTTGCTAATCTTTGCAAATTATTGCACATGTAGAAATTGTCAAAAATCAATGTCCTCAATTGAAACGATGCACTTCGTCTAAAACAATGCTTGTTCCCGTACGTGCACAAGTAATAACTTATGTAAATAATGTCGTGTCTTTAGGACAATAGAATTCATTAAAAATGTAGGAATCAGAAAATGAACCGAGTCATGTGCTAATGAAAAGTCTAGCGCTGCAATGTTCGATAAACATCTAATTTATATTATTTGTAGAGAAGATTGAGTAAAACCATTTCCAAACTGAGAATCAAGTCTAGATGCCTTTCTTCTTTAACTGCATAATCACAATTTGATGATCCCAGAATTACAGAATTCATTTAGTCGTCTTTTAGTCCTGTCAAAGATTGTGGAACTCGATATCCTGTGAAATAAGTTTGCTTCAGGAATAAAATAGTTTGGGCAGTGCCTCTTTTTCAGCCATTCTGAAAGCTTTTGTAACAAGTCACAGCAGATCGTAATAACAGAAGAGGAATTCCACCATTCAGGTGGCATCTCCTCACAAGTCCATAACATCAGAGTCTTTAAATGATACGTACAGAGAACCTCATCTTCCTTTGGACAATCCTTTTCTATTAATTCTCTCTGTGCGAAGAATCTCAGTAAATGATAGACAATCTGCTGAACTTGAGTCCAACTTTGAAGTAAAATTATTTCTGCGACTGAAAATGAAAATCTCCACTGGAAAATATCGTCTCTGCAAGAACGATGCTGAGCATAAACAACATGACAGCCATTTTGTGAAACCTCGGAGATTGTATCAATGGTCGGCCATCCATTATTCCTAGGTCGCTTAAGCCAACCTTGCGCTTCTTTAGGCCATCGTGGGCACCACATGCTTCTGACGAAATCTCTTGCGGGAGTATAACCAGTACTCATGTCTCTTTCATGTTTAACTGCAGGACCACTCACGATTTTTGGCGTGGCTGTTGTTCTTCGGAGTGTTTGTTTGGAATAATTACTTGCAACATTATCCATAATTAGCCTCGCGTAGGTACCTGTAAGTTCTGAAAAATTAAATTCGTACTTTTTATATCCCCAGTTATAACTCATTTCCCCCAAAAGCTCGTAATCGAACAAAGCCTGGATACTTGTCGTATGCTTCAATCTTGAAGCACCTGATCGTATCGGCCAGGCCACTCATATCACTTGGCAACACTGGAAAGTCCCCACTGAAGACCAGCTCATCAGAGTTGGCGATTAAGTAATCCACGTCATCAATGCATTGATTCAGTGGCCAGATATAGAACTCAGCAACGCTGCCACATAAAAGCGCATAAGTCGTCATATCCGAACCTAGTAGGTTATGCAACTCATCAGAAACAATAGGAAATGACTTTGGAAGCAATTGACATGTGCAGAAGATGAATGCAGACACCAATTCCTGATTCGCTTTATTTTCATATTCCGCCATCCTAAATGAAAAACATCTCCATCATAAAAACTCATCATCATCGTCATCTTCATTCTTCATCATCATCATCATCATCCGCATGAATTGCGTCTTGAGCTCCTCAGCCTTTCTCTTCCTCTGTTTCGGAAACGCCTGAAGACTATCTTATTTGTTAGAGCCCTGGGTCGGGAGCGCCTCTGAATCTGCGAGTGGCGCTATACAAATGTTCAATTACAATTACAATTACAATTACAATCATCATCATCATCATCATCATCATCATCATCATCATCATCATCATCATCATCATCATCATCAGTGGCAGCAGGATCAGAATTCTCGTTATGGCCGATATCAAGAGCCAAGAATCACCTTCATCACTCACACTTTTCGACCGACCTAGTTTGGTAGAGTTTAGTTTCTGATGGTTATCTTAAGCTCTTGACCCACTCTAACGAATGGCATTCACCAATATTCATATTGTAATCTTTAATTAAATATGCAATGAAAAACTTAGGTAATTCAACCTTAATGAATCAGCTCACCAGAGTTGGCAATGAAATTATCAAAGTCGCAAATGCTTATGTTGAGCGGTCGAATATAGATTCCGCAAACGATTCCACACAAAAGTTGAATATTCTTTTGGTGCAGGCAGGCGCGTAACTAGCATTACGAAATTACGCGTAAAGATTTTAACGACTCTCATCATTTTTAGCCGTTTAGATCACTTTTTGACATTCTAGATTACTATTATTCGCTGAATTTCTAATTGGCAGATTTTGTGACTTTGTTATTGTACAGTCAGCAAAACATTCTGTAAATTTCGTGGCACTTCTGAAATTTCGATCACAGACCGACACTATTTCAAATCATCGTATGCTAATTTCATCTTGTCAACGCAAAAACCCAGTACATTATTAAGTCCGTTGATTCAAAATCAGCTGATCCACCTGTGTGGCCTGTGAGTTCGAGACATTATTGTCGCAGAATGTTGTGCGGCTAGGTTATACACTTTATTGTTTGATGCGCGCACAAAACAAATATCGGTCAGCTTATACAATATGACGGGAACGACGTGGCGGGACCGCGGGAACAACCCGGTTCTCAGCATAGGGTTAAAGAACAATTTATAACTGTCATCCCAACGCGTGACTCCACTGGCGAAACTATTGCGACACTATAGTCAAGCAGCAGCATTCTGAGGTCGGTTAAGATGGTGCTGCTAACTAGAGCATGCACCCATAGTCCTACAAGAGGTGTTCAGGCACGAATGAGGGTGTTTTTTCCCTCGCAAGATATGCACACTGCAAAAGTCACAGTTTCACTATAGCAATATGTGACACGTGCACCAAACCCAGTAATACACAATATGTACGCAACTGCCAGCAAAGTTCTCACATTCACTAAAGCACCCCCAAAGCGTTTGCACGTGTATAATAATAGGCCTATCGCACACAGCGACAAAGCACTGAAAGTGAGGTCCAAGTCTGTTAGTTTAAATTTTATTGAAACTGAAACAGTCTGACGGAACATAGAAAACTGACAACTACATGTAGCCTACATTGTACAAAGTAAAAAATTCAATGCTTTGGTTAATTGCAGGTCTTTGTTGAGTCTGTTTGTTGGTTGCTGGGACTTTGCAGCTGTGCTAACTTTTAAAATTCAAGTAATGAAATTATAATTATAATTTGCCAATGACAATATGTAAAATGTTATTACTTTTAGCCAAAAAGATGGTCTCCAAAATGGACCATTACGAACCCCTAAATAATTTTTTTCTTACTCTGAAGAGAGGGCACAGCCCCCTCTCCTGACGCCTCCCCTCAGACTTCTTCGACACTGCGTAATTTTTGGGAAGCACTGGTTACGCCACTAGGTGCAGGGCTCAAGGGCTTCATTAAGTACTGCATGTGGTCTGATACAGCAGAAATCGACTTTAGAAGCAATTGACATGTGCTGTTAGGGCGTGTCGATTTGGTCAACTTTCAAATTCCAAAAATGCTGAGTGCTAAAAAGTTGTGACATGATTGTGACATGTAAGTTAAAAGATATTTTGGTAAAATTAATATTATTTAGTTTTGCTTGGTAAATAACTACATGAAATATTTACTTTTTCAACGTTTTTTGTGAATTTCCAATAATTCTTAACTTGTCTGATTAAAAGTTTTTTGTGGAAAAATATTTAGTAAAATTGCATAAAAATCATTGGAAATGATTGACAGGTACTTGCAGTTATATTATATACTAATATTATTTATATTATTTATTTATTAAACTGTATAATTATTACAAATGCATACACACATATAATTCACTAATGTTGTGCAGTAGCTGTATTTGCTTCTTTCGGACGTTGAAGGTTCGTCATCAGTGTCTGAAAAATTATTTGTCCGTCAGTTCTGCTACTACTACCATCCTAACTAGTGGGAAAATTACCCACAATGGCATCTAAATAGATAAGAAAACTGCGGACATTCACCCATATGAGCAACCTAATTGAAAGTGGCAGACAGTTGTAGCCCTCTGAACTGCCAACTCTGCGAGACGTTATGAGATTATGGGATACTGCCAAGAAAACAAAGTGACGAGGATGTCAGAAACTACCCAGCAGTCAGTCTTGCAAAGGACATTTACCCTAAAGTGCTTGAAAAGTGGGAACTGGCAAACAGCTCTTTTGTCGCCTCGTTGTAAGTTCAAGAGGGCCCAAAGAAAATAACTGGTGGTATTAAATTCCGGGTTCAGGAATTTGATGATCTTTTCAGAAGGGTGAAATTGACTACATCTTTTTTTGACGACCGTGAAGATACAACTAAAGTCATACTGAAAGCAGACAATTCAAATCAGCAGTTCTCCAACATCATCAAAGAGAAGCATTATTCAGTGTGCATTGAGCTAGGTGGAAGATATCTTTACCATTTTACTCCGGAGAAAGGCTCAAAGAGAAACGCCAGTTGAAGTTATTGCTGATAATCTTGTATAGATTTCATGAAGAAGAAGGGCACTGGTAAGAATACAGGCCATTCAAGGTGATTCTACAAATGGTAACACCGGTTGGGGTGGTTCCATGCACTGGGTAGAGGTTAAGCTTGGTCATAATCTGATCTGGTTGGTTTGTGACTTCCACACCAACTTAATCACAGCACTCGATGGAAAGACCTTGTCTAACAAGTGGACATTGGCAAGATGCTAGAAACTTCTACAGAACTTGAAATTGATCCTTCATTCACCAAACTCTCAGCTGGAGAGCCTCTTATTTCACTGAGTGCTTCGTCCCTGTTGGAGATTGATAGACTGATCTGCCCGAGTATATGAACCTCCCTTGACATGAAGACTTACTACAGCGGAACTAAAGATGTTCATTGACGAACCCATGCAAGTTCCACAGTGGCCTTGTCATGCTCAGTCTATACAGAAGTACGTGAAAGAAGTAACAGAATCAGCAGGAAGGGTGTATACACATGAGAAACGTGAGGGCTACATCAGAGGTCAAGAAGCAAGTCGGCGGCTGATGACAAAGAACGAATCAAAGCAAGATTTGATTACACTTTTTGCTTAAATTTCTTATTAACTAATGTCATTACTTTCTAATGTTGTTTTATGATTACAAGGTAATATAGTACGCTTATTAGGGTGTGTCTTATGCAGAGAAACTAAAATTTTAATAGCGTTACCTGACATTTTACGAAGGTAAAATTTGAATTAGGCTATTTGGTTTTCTGAGAGCAGTTTATATGCCTTTTATTCAAACAGAGATTTACCGAGCTAGATGTTGTCTGATCACAAAAATAATAGCAGATTTGAATTCCTCACACCCAAAGACATATTTTTGGGACCCGAGACTTAAAAAATTGGGAAAAAATTAATTTCACCCTAAAATTGACACGCCCTAATGTGCTGTTGTGCTAACATTATTATAATTATTATTATTATCATTATTACATTATTATTATTACTATAGACCTACCTTTTTATTACTTCTGTGTTTATTTTATGTTCAATTTTGATGTCCCATTGTGCGTTTGCTAATGAAGTATTAAAGGCTATCCTTACTTACTTACTTCAACAATGAAGCCAGATGCCATTACTTCGTTTGATTTAGCCTACCCGCATATTCCGTCATCCTAAATGAAAACATCTCCATCCTAGGCACTCACCATTATAATCTTCATCACCATCATAGTTATCATTATCAGCAGCAGGAAGAGGAACTGAATTATAATTATCACCCATATTGAGTGCCACAATCAACTTTATCACTCACAGCTCGACAAATGATGCTTTCTAGATAGTCCAATTTCAACTGATCTTCTATCTGATATCGATCTGAAAGGTCTAAGACTAACTTTACCAATCACAATCATCGCTATTGATAAGTAGCCTTTAATTACCTATACAGTTACACACCCAGGTAACTCTTTTGACAAACCCTTTTAACTGGGAACAAACTAAACGACGTACTATGCAATGCAATGGAAAAAAGTAGAAGACGTTGCGCTACGTATTCTACTTGCTTTTCTACCATGTTTCATTATCTACAGACACACACACACACACATCTCTCGTCTATGCTTACATTTAACTTTCATCTGGCTTATCCAAAGGACAATGACTTGAAGCGAACGATAGTGCTTTGTGTATAACTATAACGCTACAGAATGATGTCATTGGATATGATTCTTCTCATTGGATGCCTTTGATGTTACCTCAAACTTCGACGGTACCAGGTTCAAAGTTATCTCTCTGTTCTGACCGCTTTGTAAATTCCATAACGGCGTTTAGATCAGGGACAAAGTACAATCTTTCTGGATTTCCAATATCCCGCATCCCGTCACCTGATTTCATGGGCTTTACAATCTTTACATACCTGGGCTTAGGAACCAGATTAGGAGAATGGTAATTTTACCCTTGAGAGTATCTCAGGAACTACAATTAAGTGATAGAGAAGTTAGTTCGCTTCTATTATAAGGGCTCTCCGTGTCGAAAAAGTTAAAAGTTCTGTTTTTAGGAGTGTATGCAATTAGAACCAATTTCATTTTCGAAGTAAACATTTGTTTCAAGCAATTCTCACCGTTCGTGTGGAAAAATACAGACTTAAAACAACGTCAGAAAAACTAGTTCCGTAAAAGAATGAGCAAAAGAGGACGATCGCCAAACAAGGGCATCCTAAGTGCATTCGAATAATACAAGATAAGCTATTTTGAGATGAAATTACCCGACGTCAGAGCTCCATTATAGGGTACAATATCCACTGGCATTGGCGCAACCTGGATCTGCGTCTCATCAGGCCTGCGTGCCGCGGACGCAGGCAAGTCCGATATATTTAAGACAAACTATTAATAGCCCAGAGAAGAAACTATCTGTCGTCGTAAAAGCCCTTAGGCTGACAGAATATTGTGGACCATTGAAATTTGTCGAATTACGTCCGAAAAACTAAAACAATCCGTTACCATCAAACTTTGAATTAAGCACACCATTCTATACCAATGGACATTATTGCTATCCGAATAAAAGCTGGAGGATTTTTGTAATAAAATCCTGAGTGAAGGTCACAACATGCAGGCCTGCAAAATGGCAGCCATTTTCTGTTATTGGTTTATATCGCCATTGTTATAAAAGATGATCTTCATCGCTGATTTTCAATCATTTGTTTATATTTTAACTCGAAGGTTCTAACGTATTACAATTTTTATTAACCTCAACACGGCAATAGCAGAATATCACAGGATCTTTTAATATCCCTCTACATGAACTTGATTTCAAACAGAGAGAAAGTCTTCCGCAATCCAACTGAGATGGATGTAGATAACTACTTATCCGCTGATGCATCAGATTATTTCTTAAAATAAAAACTCATCTAACATTACCTTGAAGATGCCGATTTTCGACGGCCGCAGAATCGACACGCCATTACCAATTTGTTGACTGTTGTTGAGCAAACTGAGTTTTTTCAATGATGGACCAACGATGAAGTGAAAGATATAGGAAACTTATGGGTTTTTCCTAACTATGGCAATAAAATTAGAGGTTATTGGAATAACCATATGACGTTGCTGCACGATAGTCTAGTGGTTATGTTGAAGGACTGTCAACCAAGAGCACTTCCCATCAAGGAAAGATTATTAATTTTTGATTCGAGAGTTCAGCTCCATCTGGGACCCCTAGTCGTAATCGTAAACTTGAAACTTCCACAGCGCCGATAAAAACGAAGTCGCGGGAACCAGCTTATTCACAGGCGCTTAGTCAAAACAAAATCGATAGGCGGGGTTAAACTGCAGAGAGCCAGTCAGGCAGACAGGCAGGCGGCTAAGGTGGATGATGCTTAGAGTTGAAATGGCTAGGTAGGTAGGGAGAAGTGTTGAATTCAGGATAGGATTTGTCAAAAAAGTAGAGATTTCAGTTTCGAGTGAAAGACCTGTGGAGATATAGCGAGAGGTGGGGTTTTGGTGACATTGTATGATGGGTCAGATATTTGTCGTAGTTCTGGCGGAAGTTTGCTCCAAAGAGGTGAAACAGCTCCATATGACTATGGAGCGATTTGCACAGTTTAGTGATAAGGTGACGGAAGGCGGAGTAGTGCTAGGGAGGAGTAGAAGCGGGTTGAACGAAGTGGCTGGATCGTGAACAACTGACGGAGATAGAAAGGCTGGGAGGTTTGAAGTGTGTTGTAGGTGAGTGATATGACTTTATATTCTATTCGTTCAGGAGTTTTGAGCCAGTGGAGTGATTTGAGGACAGAGGTGATGTGATGGTGTTTGGGGGTTTTGGTGACAGCACGGGCGAGGGTAACTGAATAGCTTGGAAGCGGTTTATTTGGGTGATGTCCATGTTCAGGAAAAGAGCATTGATGTAATCTAATTTAGCGTGAAGCTATAATGACTACACTGACCAGTGACCACACTGTCGGTGGGAAGATCAGACGAGGAGAAAGAGGACTTGCCACTCGCCTTCATATGGCCAACACTTCATGGTTGCCTCCCAGGCTAGAGTGAGGAACTGCGCTTCTTCTATTACTGTCATTTAGCGTGTGAAAAAACAGAAGGCCTGTTGGCTAATGTGAAACATGAAATTAGACGAACGCTAAAATATGTTTTTGTATTTGTCCTCTGGGGAAGAAACAACAACAGAATTATACGTGTCTGGCCTATGCCTGTCGTATATAATCCGTTCATGCGTTCGTATACTGAGTGCAGTGGCGTAACGAAGGGTTTCAGGGGCAAGGGTTGATGACTGCGCCCCCTTTAAATCGCCCATGGGCAAGGGTTGATGACTGCGCCCCCTTTTAATCGCCCAGGGGCAAGGGTTGATGACTGCGCCCCCTTTTAATCGCCCAGGGGCAAGGGTTGATGACTGCGCCCCATTTAAATGGTCTGGTTGACTTTTAATCGTTCTTGTCATAGTACTTACTGTGTACAACTGAAAGCTAATTTTGCGCCCCTCAGAATCTAAGTTGTCAATGCATGTTTTCAGCGGTTGTATATAGAACTCCGCAAAGCTGCCACACAAAATTGCATAACTCCCTGGTCCAATCCTGTTGGAACCTGTAAGTTATGCATACTATCAGAAACGGAATGACTTGACTTTGGAAGTAATTGACACGTGCTAACGATGGGGCGCGGTGGTTTGGGGGTATGTTCGGTGCCTTGCAGCTGGAGGGTTGCGGGTTCGAATCCACCTCAAAGCCGCGGCGTAGGGACCCTGGGCAAGTCCTTCACTCGCAATTGCTCGTGCGCTTCGGCGTGAAACTCCGATTCAGCGTCTGCGCAGTAGTCGGGAGCGCCTCTGAATGGGAAATCTGGTAGGGACGCTATAACAAGTGTTCAAATACAATACAATACAATACAATACAATGAACGCTGAAGCCACTTCTTCATTCGATTTACCCGCATATTCCGTCATCCTAAATGAAAAATATCTCCATCTTTAAAACTCATTGCTGTTTTAACATCATCATCATCATGCTCATCATCATCAGTAACAGACACAGAATTGTAGCTATAACCTATCTATCAGAGGTTGAGGATCACCTTCATCACTGATGTCTTTCGAACGATCATGTCTAGTAGAAAGTCTAGTTTCAGCTAGCCATCTATTTCATCTATTTACTGGCAATCCGAATATCTCGACTCCAATCCAATGAATTACAGTCATTATTATTGATAAGTAATCTCTAATAAAATATAGGGCCTACAATGACAAACCCAGGTAATTCATCCTTAATGGATCCGGTTCTACGAAGAAATCTCAACTGGCTAACACTTTACAAAAAATCAATTATGTAATAAGCGATATACAGTGAAACTGTATAAGATGCTGCACTGTGTATTGCACTTGCCTCCTACTTCATCAATAAAATTATAAAACATGCCTCAGTGTAGCAAAGTACACACTAACCAGCCACTTCTTATCTTGTCTTTGAATCAAAACATGAATTTAAAGACGTGTCTCAGCATAAAACAGTACACACTAATCAGCCAGTCGAATTTGCTTAACCTTACACTCACATACAATCATACATGCATATAATATGCAGACTACGCTAATATAAATAGTATCGTATCTATATATCTATGGAGCGCCTGTCCAGGAAAAACTATTCAGAGGCTCTCAGCACGAAAACCCTGGGAGAAAAGAAACGTCTTTAAAGAAGGAGAGACCAAAGATGAAAACCAGTCATTAAAGTTTAGCCCTGAGTAAGGGGGGAGGTCATTCCAAGTAGAGGGACCAACCACAGCAAAATGCCCGGCGTCGAGCCAAAGCAGTCCTAAATGAGGTCATAACATCGTTTGGGACTGTGTAGTGCCCACGGTTTTGTACCCGACGCTTGAGAGAATGCGGGATGATATATTGACACTACAATGGCCGGTGTAGAGTTGTAGACACAATCGAACCTAATTCATTGTTGGAAGGGTGACCATCCATACAACATCACCCCATTTGGCCACCTCCCCGTTCTCTTTAGTTCTAAGTTCTGTAAATGACTCTATTCTGGGTCAATGAATTGATTGCTTTAAAAAGTTATTTTTGTCTTGTAGACTGTACAGCACCTTTTCATCAGTTTTAATGGCCATATTCTCCTGTCTCACTTCGAATATTTTATATCATACGGATTACTGTGAAGTGATGCCATTTTACCCTGCTACTCATTTTCATTTGACTGCTGCTTTTATTACGAGGGTTTCCATTGAACTGTGATTTAATTTAGGTAGTAGTATTACATGTATATAAGTGCCTGCTAATTTAATAGCACTAAAGAGAGCAATGACACTTGTTTCCAAAGGACAAGGATTCTGTGATTACTGGACCACAATTAAAGTATGAAGAATTGCGTCCGCAGAACCGAAACAATAAGTTACAGCTTGGCTAGATGCTGTTGTACCAAGCACAATAATTGATCCCGAAAGAAATTATGAATATGCGATATAAAACTGCATGATCTTGTTAACAAACACTAAATCAAGGTCACAAATGCAGGCTGCAAAATGGTAACCTGTTTCTGTTAAACATGATTGTCTTTATTATTTTCGTTTATTATTTCAATCTGGCACAATCTCCAGTTTGCCAATCGATGCTACTACACATTTCTCACAAATATTGTTTGACACTAATAATTAGCATCATTTGAGAAAATGGGTCGCCAGTACTAGCCACCTATCGAGTAGCATGTCGCAACACCATTTCACACATAAATTGGTAATGGTTTCTTGTGGTATTATGCTAAAAGAATTTATGACGACGTCAACGGTCTTTGTTGGCACAAGCTATCAAGGGATAAGATTCCCGGAGTTTGGTGTTTCAATTGGAAGAAGGTATTACTCGTCGAAAGAAGCAGTAATGTCAGCAATATGGATTAAAGATTGAGTTTTTTAAGATCAGTGTAAGCCATGTCTATGTTAAAAAGCAATCCCACTGCAATTCAATTCCGTAGTCTAATTACTGTTCTCTCTACAAATATTTCCGCTTTGTAACTAGGTCGCCACCTACCGAGTTATTGCAGTGTTATCGCAACACCATTTCATGCTGTGTATTCGCTATCGGCAAATAAATTATGCCCATGTAACATGGTCGACAGGCGGTGCATGCCAGTCTAGTGGTTAAGTGTTCTAGGCTGTCAACCAAGAGGTCAGGGGTTTCAAACCTAGGAATGGAAAGAAAATCTAGCACTGCTCCATCTGGTCCCTAGTCAATTCAGCTATAATGAGTACATTGACAGTACACTGTCGGTGGGAAGATCAAACGGCGAATGTGAGGACTGACCACCCGCCCTCATATATGCCTCATATGCCGAGGATAAGAAAATGAGTTAAAAACCATTTCATACACACGGCTGCCTCTCAGGCTAAGGGACTGTGCTTCTTCTATTAATGTTGAAACATGATGATACCTGTAATAAGAGATTGAATACTAATGCATAGAGAGAGATTATCTGCTATTTAAAGATACCACGGACTA
Organism: Aporrectodea caliginosa; assembly: GCA_020284085.1. Classification (NCBI taxonomy): domain Eukaryota; kingdom Metazoa; phylum Annelida; class Clitellata; order Crassiclitellata; family Lumbricidae; genus Aporrectodea; species Aporrectodea caliginosa. The sequence continues at coordinate 132,979 of JACEVL010000699.1, forward strand.
GGTACAATACCAATGCATTACCCACCCTGTAGAAAGAGACTATTATTTCCACAATAGTACGGTCATGCTTGACGGGAGCATTATACAGGTGAGACCGCATCATGGACTCGCCTATATAAGCTAAAAAAGTAGGAATGACGAAGAGTTTGGCATTCGTTCGTTCGGCATGTTGCCGTGTATTGTGTTTAAGTTAGATATGCGGCATATGCCAAATCTCACTTGTATAGTTAACTTAGCTTAAGACAAGTTAACTATTTAAATAACCTACGGAAGAGCTTCTTGACGTGTGTCTTACGTTCTCTTCCAAAGAAAGAGACTGCGAAGAAACTGATTTCAATCAGGTTGCATAATACTGTTTAACGTTTTAACGTTGAGAATACATTTTCGTTCTGTTCTCATCTTCAGGCAGTAGCATGTAACAATGTAACTTAGCGAGTGTAGAACAGAAGGCCTATTGGCCTAGCCTATATGCAACATGAAATAGAACGAAACGGGAAATTTGTAATAATTGTCCGCTGACGAAATGGATGTAGGGCCGAAATGTGAATCTGAGGCGTGGATAGTCAGCCACCAGTTGAAGATGCACTTAGATCTCCACGGCTTTCAAGCACTTGGATATCTACACTGTGTCCACGATAAAGTAGACCCCTAGACTTTGTTAAATATCTTGGTCAATTGTACTACTATAGGTACTAAATTTGGTGCACATGAACTTCAGTCTATTCTATCTAAACCCTGCAAATTTTATTACAATTGATGCAACGGTTACGATGATATACCCTTATGAAATTGGGTGGTTCAGGAACCAAGTTACCAACACGTAAAACGCATCGACAGATGCGTGCGCGGCTGATCATCCTGACTCAGCACCAGTTCTCCGACAGCATTGATATTTGTTTGCGTCCATGGTTTTGTTTGCGTCTCGTGGTTTCCTTGAAACTGATCCGGTTGTGGCAATCTTTTTTAACAGCTTGTTGACACCAGCTAGGGACCAATTTTTCATTGAAATTCTGTAATGAGTCTCCTACGCCATACCCCCTTCGTCTCTCTCAACTCCTTGATTAAAACCTTGTCCTCTGCACTGAAAACCATTTCTTTACAACCAACTACTGTTACTGTTACTGTTACTGTTACGTAAAACAGGTCTCGTAGTCTAATTGTTTCCGAAAATGACGCTTATAAACAACAGCCTATCCCTGCGGTAGCCAGAAAAATGACGTAATTCTATGCGTTTTACGTGTTGGTAACTTGGTTCCTGAACCACCCAATTTCATAAGGGTATATCATCGTAAACCGTTGCATCAATTGTAATAAAATTTGCAGGGTTTAGATAGAATAGACTGAAGTTCATGTGCACCAAATTTAGTACCTATGGTAGTACAATTGACCAAGATATTTAACAAAGTCTAGGGGTCTACTTTATCGTGGACACAGTGTAGATCCAAGTTCTTGAAAGCCGTGGAGAAATAGTAAGTTTTGAGTCGCTTTTTGAAAGAAATAAGTGAATTAGAGCTACGAAGAAAGAGTGACAGTTGATTCCATTCCTTGGGGGCAGAGGCATGGAATGCACGCGGGCCCATGACGGTTCTACATTGTAGTTCAGCAAAGAGACCCGAACTTGATGATCGCAGGGAACGAGGAGGTATGTAAGGAGTTAGTAGTGATTGAAGGTAGGGCACGCCGCTGATGCCTTGTATTTCGTCAAGATTAGAAAGTTACAATTATCAGAACAACATGATTGACCTCTGCTTGGCTGTCATTGCATGAATGAAAGCGCAGTTGTAAAATAGCATTATGTTCAAGTTAAGATGTTCCGATTAAAGGTACAATAAGTAAGTTTAGTACGAAATGATTAGACTTAGAATGTCCGTCGTATGACTGACATTCCAAATGGCTGATATCAAATGGCTAATGTCAATGTGCTGCTAACAAGTGCGAAGATATTGGGGACAAATCATCAAATGCATTATAAATATGATGACAATGATTAGCAATAGACACCATTTCACGCAAAGTGTGTGCTAGCGAAGCACACTCAAGACTGTATGAAGCGATGAAACCACGCGGTTTAGAAATCACGCCGTTTAGGAGATGCTATAAAAATATATAAGTCATTGAAGGCATTATTGAAGTTATAAAGAACAATTTAATTATGCGGCGGCCAACTGTGAACCAGATGCCCCTACGCTATGGCGCTCTTAGGAAAGAATCCAAAATATTCTATTAAAAAAGTCGTGGTTGTTTTCCGCAAACAAATATATTAATTGATACTTTAGCAAAAGCAACTTGGCGTTGTTATTGTCATCACAGCAATCGCCATCAAAGTCTCTATTCTGACTGTATTGATAACTTTCGCGGTTGGCAGACATGTGCTATGTGTCATTGATGAAACGGTTATGATTCTCAAAAGGATGTTCCTAAGCGGATGTAATTTCTGCCATCAGGGCCGGCCCTATCCCAAATGTCGCCCCAGGCAAAGCATACATTTGGCGCCTTCTGATCCCCACTCCAAGGTCCACCCCACGTTGCAACCCAATGATGAACCAACCAGAACATTAGACCCCTAGGCTCAACTGAGTTATTTTTGATGTTTTTATTAGTAAATACACTTAACCCTTGATAATTTGAATTTTTTGGGAATGATAAAAAAGCAAAAATACTTCGAATTACCGAAAAATTCGAATAACCAAAGAAGAAAAAAATTATTTCGTTTCTTGTTTTTTTACAAAATTGAATACCCAATTAGGCTACTTCTGACGCTTCATAGGGTTTACAAGTTTACATAATTTTTAAAATTTTAATTTTATAAGATCAAAGCTATACATTGATTTAGGTATAGGCCTATTTAGGAAAACTGCCATAAACATGTAAATGTACAGATTTTAGCAGATGATTAACTTAACTAAATTATGCAAGTGCGATCTCTGCTAGGCAGTCAACAAAAAAGGATAGGCCTAAATAGATTAAATGTTTCTTCAATAATTATTGTTGGAATTTTCAGTCGAAAGATGTCAGTCACTCTGTCAGCATCAGATTTGTGGACGGTCGACTATTACAGACACTGACTACAAAGTAGCCTACAGACTGGCGTGAAATAATTGAATTTTAATGGTTAAAATAAAATTTGTGCGGTGTTGAAATTCAATAACTTGAAAAGGCGTAATGAAATCAATGATTATTTTAAATTTGTTCCATAATCGAAAGTTTTGATTTCAAATGAAAATAATTATTGTCATTGAAAAAATGGTTAAAAAGTGAAAAACATAAAACTGTAAAAAAAATAGATTTTGTGAAAATGGCGCCTCCTAGATTTTGGCGCCGGTGCCTAAGGCCGGCCCTGTCTGCCATGGTAGTGGTTTTCGGTTAAAAGGATCGGATGGCGCTTTATGAACAGCGTTTTTATCAGCGTCTTAACCCTCAGGCTACCAAGGGTTTTTGCGACATCGGCTACCAAGGGGCGGTGGTGACCAGTGACCACCCCCTGGATTTCGTGTTTGGTTTTAGATATCATACCTTGTAATACATCATTGGATTCGGCATTCATTTCTGAACAGAATGGCATATTTAGTTGTCAATTATGTGAATGCACCTCGAAATTACACTCTGTTTAACAACGGAACCCCATAATTAGCGATATTTTATATTAGCGATATTTTATATTATTGCGTACATCTTGTACTTGTTGGATAAACAAATATAAGTTTGCGTGTTTTTTTCAAACTGATCTATGTATCCAGGAACATTTTAAACATAATGATGCTTCATTAATAACAACAACCTACAAACTAGTCCATAGTCTGTATTAGGTACAGCGAAATCTAAAGGCAACATGAAACAAGACTTCACGTTATTGTTCACGGCAGTCAAATATGTCTGTGGTCCTTGCAGTTATTGCAAGTTATTCCCGTTGTTTTGTGCGAATGCCTCCTGTAAACTGGCTTCTCACTTCATCTTCAGTACAGGAGAGTAGCCAGACTTAAATTCAAGAGGATTCAACTTCACAAACCATAATTGGCAAAATTCTGGTTATTGGGGTCTTGGTCAATAGAAGTTCCAGTATATAAAGTAAGCAAGAGGAGGCAACTGCCTCCTTGTGCCTCCATGTAGCTACGTCTATGCTTCAGTATCTGTGTCAGCCAATAATAAGTTCCAAATCTGTAACTGCTGACACACGTTTACATAGAAATATCGGTTTACGTTGTGATGCTGCATCCAACAATTTTCACACAGATTACGCGTATTATTATTTATTTTGATCACTTCCGGTTATTATAAGACGAACATGTAAGTATGAAAATGAAGCCCTACATTCCCTTTAAAGGATGGAATATTGTTTCTCTTCCAGGTAAAAACATGAATAAGCTAGAGTCGAAAAACTAAGGGGTGGGGTGGTGTCCTTCTGGTACCTCAGGTATATCGGGTATAACTTTTGAATGGCGTGGATACGACCATGATGTTTACCTCAAAATGTGCGCAAATGAACCTGCTACAGCTACCTAAAATGTCAAAATAATATATTCCACATGAAAAAGTTTGCGAAGCAAAAAACCTAGGCGGGGTGGTAACCACCCTGCCTTCTTGGTAGCCCAAGGGTTAATGCCCAGATTTAAGTGATTTAACTTATTTAGATTTAGAGTCCTCTGCAATCAACGACAACCGCTTACATTATAATGATTATGTCACCTTCCTCTGCATAAAGTAAACTAAGTAACTGTATGTCTGCCTTAGCCTGTTATCTTAATACATTTTGTTGTTGTATTTCTGTGACCGGTAACCAATGGGGAAGACTAAATAAGCTGTCCCAGCTTCATCTCCCCATGAATCATTTGCTACTTGACTCGCATACTCACATTCTTTTGGCTCACATACTGTTAATCTATAACGTGCTGTTAGTTAATTTAGTTGTTTAATGTGATTTCTGTTTATGTACTGTAATTTTGAATTTAATGCAAATTGGTTCAATAAACTCAACTCAACTCAAGTCTACTTGAGCTATAACTGCTGTTTATTATTATTACCACAGTTTAACGTCGTCTTATGACATCAAAGGCCGTTGACGACAATTATACAGAAAATACACAATTCCATAAGTACAAGAACCTTAGAGCGTCCGAACAACACTACTAAACGTATCGAAACGGAGCTTTACAATTTCTCTAATATTCAGTATTTTTCAATATAAAGTAGTTCATCTCATTGTCTATGATTTCCATATCCTAACAAGAGAATTTATGCAAATGAAACAATATTATTATACAGCAATTGTTACATATAAGAAATTTATGAAGTACTCATTCAAACTGTTCATGTATCTAATACACTAGAATTAATATTTCATTAATCAACAAAGCATAATTATATGTAATATAATTATTTAAAGTTTAGTTTCAATAGATTCAAATTATAATCATAAAACTCTTTATGTGACACAGTAATGCAGTATTATGCAATATAGTAGCTACGCTGATACAGTAACAAAACAAAACCATATGTAATATTGAAGAACCAAAGTTGCATAATAGTAATATGGCAATATACGGTAGATATTCATTTACCAATGAGTAATATTTATAATTTTTCAACATCAGAATTTTATTATAAATGTTGTATGACATAACACATTTAAAAATCCACAACTGAAAAGATGTCATCTATGGGTTGCCTCAGCAACCAAAATGTACACATACTATCGAAGTTGAAGCATAAGAGTCCAATTTCAACTTGAGCATCACAATAATGCATTACTTACTACAAAAATATAAAAATGTAATAATAAAAGACTGATTAGACATTTACAGATATAACTATGATCTAAAAACTATTCACAGGAACAAACTTAAAATATACAATTACAAAATTTTACCTTTACTGATTATCCTAACTAATCTAAGCACTTCATTCTGAAATAAATTTACCGTCGAAGGGGTTTTAATGGAAATTTCATGTTTATATAGTTGACATTTATTTCTAAGTAACTCTGAAATATCTTCTTTTACACAGTCAAGCAAGAGGTGATGAATTGTCTCCTTGACCTGACAGGTATTACATAAACCGTTAGAATGCCTTTTTATAACGAAAAGTCTTTGATTAGTATTGACCACTCCTAAACGCAATCTAGAAAGTTGAACTTCCTTATGCCTATAAGGTTCTAAATATTTTATATCTGTACTAAAAATTGGACAAATAGATTTATAAAAATGACCTCTAGTATCATTACTATATTCTAGTTGCCATTTATTTACTAGATACAGTTTTATTAAAGTAAAAATTTCCTGAAGTTCAAGATAATTTGTAGAATTTATGTGATCAATAGTTAGACCTTCTTTAGCCAAAGTATCTGCTCTATCATTGCCTGCCAGATCAATGTGACTTGGGATCCAAATAAATCTTATTTGATTAGAATTTAGTTTGCTAATGTGATATAATAAATCATTGAAAAAAGTAGGTCTAGACTGACAATAAGACCTCTTAATTGATGTAAGAGCACTCAATGAATCAGAGAAAATCGCAAACTTACAATTATTATAACACTCATTGTTTAATATCCATAAAACAGTTTCAATAATTGCAGTTAATTCAGCTGTCATCGCTCATTCGCTATTCATACATAAAGCTGAAGTTGTCGACATGTAAAGTTAAAACAGGGTATAACGAGGCCATTCGAGTATAGAAGGTTTTCCCTTTGGTTGCCTGTATATCATAGGCGCCAGAATCCCACGGGGTGCGGATGATCGGAGGCGCAGATGTTGAAGAGAAGGCCGTGAAGTCCTAGAAAGTCGAACCTGCTGTGGAGTCAAAAACAAACTTAAGTTTGCTTGGAACAGGTAACGAGACGCTTTGGATGGTCATACATATAGTGGTGCTGTAAAGCCAAAATGAAACTTGGGTCTGATCTTGGTAGCGGTTACACGCAGCTCGAAAGTCAAGGCCACCTCAGAATCTTTTTGGAAGCTCACAGTCATATGAGGGCGCGGTTAAGGTCTGCACATTTTAGCAGCCGAGTTTAGAATCCCCGAACTGACAAGGCAGAGTGCAAATTTTCCATTAGAACGGCGAACGCCTCTTCAAGACAATAAATAGGCTTTCGATTCACGCAACAATACCTTAGAAGTAAGTTTCATTCATCGGAATCATTATCAAGAAAAGCAAATTTCATATGAAAACACAACCTGGTAACAGATGCGATGAAACTCGTGCACTATTTTTTTAAATGCGAAACTTTCGTAGAAGATATCTGCGAATGATGTGTTCAAACGGAAAATTAGTTTTTACGGCAGAAAATTCAGTCATTGCTTCTTTATACGAAAGATTGCAGTCGATACAACATCTCACTATCAGATATCTTGCAAGGAAATGTCTTCCAAGAAAATAGTGGCAGTTATCAGAGTAGCGATATTGAAGATAACACTTAATCACATCCATTTTGAAGGTCATACGATTGGCAGGCGAGTTTTCAGACATTGAATCAGAGGTTACAATTAATTCAGATTTTCGTAGTCTGTCATTCACAAGTGACAAATAACAAAGAAGTGTGTGAAATCCAATCAAAGACTGTACGTCACTATCAAAATAAGAGTCAAACGGTGGCAATAATAAAACATTCGTAAATGCAAACTCTTTCAGATGGCTCTGCAGCTCAGGTTCATAAAGAATTCGTTCACACAAATGCTGCACTTCATTGTATTGGTGACCCTTGTAAAGGTACAAAGCACGATAGCAGTCAATTGTGTTGCACTGGATGCCAAAGTCTTGTCGGATCACACTGTAGAATAAAGTCATATTTTCTTGGGCATATTCCATTAGAAGAGCAATTACTGTTTCTTTAACCATCGAGGGATTCACACTTGTAGACTCGGTTTCTGTAAATGAATGTGTTGTACAATACGGCATTTGCTTGGTAGCATTGCCATGAGAAACTGATATCATCGAAACAATACATTTCGGTTTAAATAAAGCCTTCAAATATTCGTCCATAGGAAATGCTGAATCTGGTAATTTGTGATGCAAATCTAGACGTATGGATATTCTTTCGGCAGATAATAAAGCTAAATAATGAGCAAACATTTCAGGTGAGAGACGCAGATCAAGATACTGCCGCTTGCCGATGTAATGAAGATTATTGTTGGTAATGTTTTTTCCAAGTACATACAACCCAACGATTCTAGCGATATCGTCAATAAACAACAAACAGCCTGCATTCAGTGTCTCCTTATCCTCTCGGTAAGTCTGATCAACAACTGCCAAACATAAGAGCATTGCTGGTTGGTATTCTGATGTGGCAAAATACAGAGCAGCCATGTAGGACAAAGATGCAGATGCAATACCGTTGCATTTAGAATCTTCGTATTCTAAAGCTCTTCTAAGAAACTCTTTTGACATGAGAGATAGCAGTTGAAATTCTGAACGGCTATTTGATCCAGTTAAATTTTGCATCAGATCCTGAGCACGTAGGAATTGAAACCGACCACTTTGGGTTGCCTGCATTTTCGGAAAGTTATGATAGATGGATCTAATAATTCTAGGTTGCGTTGATATTGCTTGAACAAATTCAACAAAGAGACCGCTATCCCATGAAATCTCTCCACACCTTAAACCATATGCAGTATTCAAAATATACAGTAGTATTTGATAGTACGTGAAACATAAGTGGTTCTGTTTTGTTGGAAGATCTGAAGAAATATATCTTAAATGAAATCCAACTTTTAAGCTCTGGCGTAATCCAGAGCGGCACCCGTCTCTTATTATATCACGAAAGCTATCGTGACATTCTGCGAACGTAAAAAGAAAAAATACATCGAGTGATTTTGAATCCTTAGCTTTCCAAGACTGAAGGAGAGGAAGCATGTAGTCTACAAAATGAGGCATTGCTTTCACTGTGCTGTAATGCCCGATATTGCTCCGAATGAATGACTGTATGTAATTTTCCACAAACCAATGACAAAGAATGCCAGAATTTGAGAATTCATTTAGTCGCCTTTCAGTCTCATCAAGGACTGTGTGGCTTGATGGCTGATTAAATAAATTTGCCTCAGGAATAAAATAGTTCGGGCAGTGCCTCTTCTTTAGCCATTCCGAAAGCCTTTGTAACAACTCATAGCAGATCGCAATGACTGAGGAGGAATTCCACCATTCCGACGACATCTCTTCGCAAGTCCATAACATCAGAGTCTTTAAATGGTACGTACAGAGAATCTCATCCTCCTTTGGACAATCCTTTTGTATCAATTCTCTCTTTGCAAAGAATCTCAACAAATGGTAAACGAGCTGTTGAAGTGGAGTCCAACTCTGAAGTAAAATTACTTCTGAGAATGAAAATGAAAATCTCCACTGGTATTTATCGTCTCTACAAGAACGATGCTGAACATAGACAACGTGACAGCCACTGTCCACAACTTCGGAGATTGTTTGAATGGTCGGCCATCCGTTATTCCTAGGACGCTGAAGCCAAGCTTGTGCTTCTTTAGGCCATTGTGGGCACCACATACTTCTGACCATATCAGTTCCGGCACTACGACCATTAGGCCTATCTCTTTGGTGTTTAATGGCTGGACCACTAATGATGCCTTTGTGATTCGCTCCGACTGCAGACGGTAAATACTCATATGCAATACCATCCATATCTAGCGCCAAGTAACCTTTTATAAACCCTGTATCGTTATGTTCGTACTTTTTATATTTCCAATTATAGTTCATTTTCCCCAAACCTCTTAATCGAACAAATCCTGGATGCCCGTCGTATGTTTCAATCATGCAGCACTTTATCGAATCGTCTAAGCCACTCATATCTAGACCACTCATATCGTTCGGCAACACTGGAAAGTCGCCACCGAAGGTCAGTTCGTCAGATGTGGCTATTAAGATATCAGTGTCGTCAATACATGCATTGATCGGTCGGATATAAAACTCCGCAAGGCTGCCACACACAATCGAGTATTCGTCCAAATATTTTCTTCTTGCACTACTAGGGAAACCAATTAAGTTATGCATTTGATCCGAGATAACAGAAGTGTATTTTGGAAACAATTGACATGTGCTAAAAATGAATGCAGATGCCATTTCTTCGGTTGATTTATCCGCATATTCCGTCATCCTAAATCGGAAAAACATCTCAATCATAAAACTCATCAACTTACATTATAATTATCGTCATCCGCTGTAGGAGAAGGAACAGAATTCTAGTTATCACCCATATCAGGTGCCAACAATCACCTTTATCACTCACAATTCGACCAATGATGTTCACTAGATAGTTGTAGACAGTCTACTATCAACTGACCATCTATCTGATGGTGATATGAAGCGTCTGACACTAACCCTAAAAATCACATTCATCAATTTTGAAAAGTAACCTTCAATACAATATACAATTACTAATTAAAAAAACTCAAACTCATTTTTACTAGATAGCTCATCTGCATTTGGCTTAAGGGTATTGTCGCGTTCCCCTCCTTCTGTCGGTCCTAACTCTACAAGCACCTGAGCCATGCTTAGTTCTTGAGCACTGTAGGGCCAACTGTCGGAAGAGTGAATCGGGTCATTGCCTGGAGGGAAGTTCGTATAGGTGGCATAAGATAAGTCAGACGGGAGGGTGACCAACCAGAGATCCTCAGTGGCCGAGTGGGCTGGTAGCCCGCTAGTCACGCCGGCGCCCCGGGTTCGCTTCCCGGTCGGGTCGGTTTATCAGAGATTAATTTCTCGGATCTTTACTGCGGGTGACTCGGTCGCAATTTAAACGTGGAGCACGAGGTTGCTTTCTGCCTCCGACACTGATCATCTTCGATATGAAAAAGTGTCGTTAAGCCGAAACAATTTATTTTAGGATGACCAACCTTCCTGCCTTTCCCAGCATCTGCTGAGGATTTGTTCCTACTGCGGAAAGGACCTCGAACTCAATCTCGGATTCACAGGATGGCGTGGACCAGTCGATAGGTCTACTAAAATCAGCAGTTTCGATTTGGTAATAGTCGACTGGTCAGGTCGGTTGGCCTGGGTTCGTTAAGACCCGCTGGCGACTAATCTTCTCAGCTCTTCTGTTCATATTTCTGTTACACATATACCGCGGTATATGTTTGCAGATGAGTGATTCTATCCTGCAACTCTTTTACTGAACAGGGTGGGTCAGTCACTGTTTCTCTTACCTCTATCTCACTTTTGTCAGTTCTGGGTGCTGTTCTACTCTCACCTGGCCTTACCAGCTCCTGATCGGCTTCTAATTGATCAATTGATAGGAACACGAATTGGTGGCTTAGCCGATTACATGGTTTTATTCAAATGAAAATAGGCCAACTGTCTTTTATGGCAATAGTAGGCCTATGTGTCACAGAGATATGAACAGAATTACATTGACTCCCGTCTTTGGCAATGAAAACAACAGAAATTGCAGTTTCTAATCAATATAGGCAATTTCGCAATGTTACCGAACAACTTGACACTTTAGGTTACTTATTCTTAATTATCACACGCTGATGGCATTTATTCAACGATATTTTATGGATCAACGATATCTATCGCAGTCACGCTTCTATGATTTGCGAGGGACAGTCCGTGTCTTGCTATATAAATTGTCGAAAGCACCGATAACCAGTGCCACAAGATCTCTCACTTAATCTAACGCTAATCGCCGAAAGGAATCTACATATAATCACTTAATTTCCTTTTAAAATACAAAAAAAAATTTCGAAATCTTTCCCTTTGGACAAACACAGCATTACACAAAATGTCGGCCTTCAAAATGTCTGCCTTCATCTCTCTCGCGCGTCCCTCCGCCATCACTCAAAAACACCAAATCTAGCTGAGCATCGGTCTGCTAGCCAAGACACCGCATTATATCTAAGTATCGGTCTGCTAGGATATGTATTCATACCATACTGCTGACCCTAGGCCAGCCGATTTCTGCCCATACAACACGCTAATACATGTACATGTAGCTGAGTTTATGGCGCTATGTAAAATTCACAGTTTTCCATTCAAGTCTGATTTCATTTAGATAGGTATAATTCAGGGTTGTCCAACATACTGCCCGCAAACCACAATCCGGCCCGCCGAGTCGGTTCATCAGGCCCGCCGATCCTTTGAAGAAAATAATTAATTAATTAATTTTATATGTCTAAACTAGTGAATTGCATAATAGGACAGTCTTGAGAATTTCCCACAATTCTTTGCTTCACACCAAACGAAGTTTTAATGTTCAGTTTATTTTTCTTTCATCTAGGGATGAGCCGATTATCCATTTGGAAATCTGATCCGGCCGAATTTTACACTAATCGGCATCAACCGGAATCGGCATTCGTAGGACTACCGATCCAAATACCAAAAATGTAATCTTTTTGACCAAAAGCAATTTCTTTTTCATTAATACAGAAATAGTAACCTGTTTTGGCGAGCTCCTGCGGCAATATTTGATCTTTAATTAATTGAAAGTCCGTAAAAATAATAAAATTGTTACTCGACGTGTCTACAAATGGCGGACTGTCAGGCTTTTTCTTATGCAGCGCGGTTTCAAACTTTCAAATGCTAATTTCTTTTAAATAGTTCAGTGCATAAACTCTCATTGGAATTACATCTAGCGAAAATATACAAGATTTTGTTTTGATTTCTGTTTTATTAACTATTCGGATCGGTATCTGAATCAGCGGAAATAGCAGGCCAACTATCCGGATGTAAGGGACACAGCCAATTTCAAATGTCAAAACTGCTGAATATATGTAGGCCTAATGTAATATTGAATTTATATCCATTACCCTTCATGGCTCACTAAATCATCAGAGATCCACATAATTAAGTGTAACTCTGAAACTTATTAAAAGCCAACTTGTTAGTGTCTCTGAAATAACTGCCTTACTCTTCTTAAATATCCTCTATATAATAATATTATATGCCAAGTACATTTTGTATAAGAAAAAACCATAAACAAATTAAACTTTACAGATCCAGGTGGATGACCTATATTGACGAACGGACGCTAAGGGCCATGCATTCGCAATCAGAGTGGCAAAATGGTCATTCCTCGATCGTTACTCTTTGTTTATCGTATCGTATCGTATCGTATCTGAGAATTTGTAAAGCGCCTCTTACAGTACTAGCTATTCAGAGGCGCTCTCAGCGTGACAGCCCCGGGAAATAAGATAGTCTTCGTTATACGTTATACGTTAATACAGTTATTTGTAGTGAACAGGTCATTTCAATGCAAAAATAGGTTTGAGATCGTGCATAATGACAAACAGTTTCTGCACGATAAGACTTCAATGAATACCTTTGAACTCGTCCAGAGGAGGCATGAGTTGGTGGCAGAACTAGCAGCCAATTATTCTAACAATGATGTGATCGGAGCTGCACAATTATGTATCGGTATATATATAATTATATATATATATATATAAATATATATAATATATATATATATATATTAGGGTGTCCCATGATAGCATTGAAAAAATAATTGATGAAACTTTTAACGTAGTCCCTCTAAAAAGTTTCTTTATGGTCCGAAAATAATACCTTTAAAATTTTATGACATTTAAAAAATATTTAGGGGACCCCAAGGCTCATATAATTAGAGAAATTTATCCTAAATTACGCGTGACATTTCTGAGTTTGACAATTTTCGCAGGATCACACTTTGATCCCAAAATAACACGCTTAGTAGGCTATCTTTAGAAAGCTCTTAGATAGTAGAATCTACAAACATATTATGTCCTTATTGTATAATTATGCGAATAAAGTTTAAAGTGTGAAGAAGACGGAAAACATGCAGAATCAAGATCTTTTCGCAGTGAAACTGCCGAACAAACCAATGATAACTTTCGAACCTGACAATCTGTCATGCACGGTATTGCAAGCTGCTACCTGACATCACTGACAAAGTGGACAGATTGCGAGTCCTGGCTTCTTCTCTAGTTCATGGAAATACCAAACTTCTGGGTGTGCCAAAGTTGGTCTCTGGGTCAGGACGTGCAGCAGCGGTAGCGGTTCTGGACATTTTGAAGTCGTGGCAGTGCGATGAATTTGTAAACGGCATGTGCATTGACACAACGGCCTCAAATACCGGCAGAGTTGGAGTCTGCATCCTTCTAGAGACAGCCATTGGTCGTAATCTGCTGTATATGGCTTGTCGACATCACATGTTTGAAGTCCTGTTGTCTGACGCATTCGTAGTGTGCACCGGTAAAGTTTTCCCATCACTTAGGCCTGACATTCTGCTCTTCAAGCGATTTAAAGAGAAATGATCTGACCTGGCCAACAGTCAACCAAAGCCTCGACCAATGATTGCCATTGATGTCTGTGTCTGACAAATTGAAGGAGTTCATTGAACACTTTCAACGTGACCATCCTCGAGATGATTATCGAGAATTTCTCCAACTCGCAGCATCCATTGTTGGATTGTTCAATCCAACCATGGCTTGCACACCGCTGCCGAACTGCTCAGTTCAGCAGCGGTTTGCAAGCCTGGTGCCCATCACAGAGCGTGTTGGACGGCAAAGGCAGTATACTCGATGAAGATTGAATTGCTTTGTGATAGAAACGAATCGGTTATCCAGTTGACGGCCCGTGGATTTCAGGACATCCAACGATTTAACAGATTTGTTGTTAACATCAACAACCAATCGTGGTTCTCATGTGGAGTCGCTGCTGCAGCAAACCCATCAATGACATTCAACTGATCCAAAGGCTGCATGACTATGATGTTGTCGCTCTGCCTCTGCAATCCACAGAACTGAAGATGATACAGCGTCATTCTTTCTTGGTACCTATGCCAAGAGCCATCGACCATCTCTCTGTTCTCTCAGCAATTGTCTACTGAAGAGAAAGCAGTTTATCTCGACAATGAGAGATGCTAGAAGATTGCACCTGGTTCAGTTTCTTACCCGTAGATTAACTAAATTATCTATTTCTTGAAGCTTGTTCCGAACTAGCGCCATCGACGACAGTTTTCTTGATAATCCAGTTAAAGAGTGGCCGGAAAGCCATTCATATAAGATCGCATATGAGTTTGTTAATAACTTTACCTGTGTGAATAACAGTGCTGAACGTGGCGTAGCTCTGATACAAAATTTCAATTCAACATTAATGAAGAACGGGGTTTCTTCTACAAGTTGTCGAAAAATATTGCCTGACTTTTCTAAGAGCAATGGTGGCAATCTTGCAGACATGTAGAATTGTAAAACGGTCCATAGACATAGCTGTACCGCCTCTTTGGAACAAACTCCCACCAGTGCTACGACAAATATCCGATCCATCCCACGAACTCACCAAAACCTCACCTCTTGCTATCTCTCCACAGGTCTTCCACTCAAACCGGAAAACACTGCTTTTTCATAAAGCCTCTCCCGATTCGATTCCTTCTCTTCCCCTCGCCTCCCTCGCCATTTCAACTCCAAGCATCATCCACCTTAGCCGTCTGACTCCCTGGATCTTGACCACCTGCCTATCGATTCTGTTTTGAATAAGCGCCTAAGAATAAGTTGGTTCCCGCGCGACTTCGCTTTGTGGGCACTCTATAGAAATCTCGAGTTTACGATTACGATTAGAATCTAGATTGTAGAACTGAAGAATAAGGACCTGGTGTAAGCAGTGATTAAGAATAAGCAGATGAAGGTATGGAGGAACTGAAGCCATGGCTTGTTGTATTATCAAGAATTTGTAATAATGACTACTCATAGCAATTAGTGGTAATAACTGATATTGCGAAAGTCCGAAAATCTCGAGTTGTGTACAACTTTTACATTATTTGACCCTAAAACAGTGCCTACGTATCGGATTGTATCCAATAAAGGTACAAACTTGTAGATTCTACTATTTAAGAGCTTTCCAATGGTATCAAATATGTTATCATGGGATCAAAGGTTGGTATCTGAAAGCGTTTAGAAATTATTGGACAAGTCAGGCGCAAATTATGCCAATATGGGGAAATGTAAGTGTCTTGGGGATCCCTAAATATTTTTAAAATGTCATAAAGTTTTCCAGGTGTTATTATGGGACCACAAAGAAACTTTTTAGAGGGACTGCATAACAATTTTAAATAAAAAATATTTCTGGGACTCCCTAATCTATATGTATATATTGCAGACAAGTAATAGTCTGCTATGACTTTGCGGTTCTTGTTGAAAATTAAGCCTACCTATTTACCCAACCTAATATTATTCAATTAAATTTTGTTGCCTTGTTAACTGTATTAATAATAATAATATCTTTTCTTTAATAAGCGCCTGACAAACGCACTGCGCTGTACATTTACATGTTATGCAATTTAAATCTTAACTACTAACAGAACAGACAGCTTGCAATACAACGGCGCTAATAGCAGCCTACAAAGCATATCCGCCCAACGGGGGCTCGAACTCGGTACCTCTCGGTCTCTGTGCCAGATGTTATCCAGTGCGCCACGGGCCCCTTGTCTTGGTCTACAGCAAATGGTGTAGAATGATGAAGCTGGAAACTCCGTGAACCGTTACCTTTATCTGAAACCGTTGCTTACGCGTGCAGCCTTATCTGTAGCCGAATCGTGTTGGGTTGTATTTTAGCAATGGCTATGAATACGCAAGTCATTCGTAGAAATGAACTATTTGCCTCGCCTGACGAAAAGGCGAGACAGTGAGCTGTCTTATGAGTAAAGAGGCAAAAAGCAAACGGCGCATATGACTCAGAGTTGCAGTTAAATTTTTATAATCTTTAGACATGATTGTTACTTTCTAAATCGTTTCGAAAAGGCAGTTTAAGTTTTAGTAAATAGGTAGCCCAGGGCCGATGAGAGGTGGGGTTGCTGCCCCGGGGCCCGGTTCTATGGCAGGGCCCTGGCAGGGACCCGGAAATGTCTAAACCTTCTTTCAAACTGAAGAAACCTGTGGGTTTTGGCCTAATGCAGACTAATTGCTCCAATTTAATAGCAAGGTAATGAAGTAAATGAAAATAATGTCTCTATTGAATTTCTTTACCAAAATGTAAGCCAGTAACGAATGTGACAGTGGAAATTGGACTGAAAAGGTTAGCATTGTCGTTAACGAAAACGATTTAATAACTGTGAAACTTAACAGTCTCAGTTGCTCAGTCAGAGGATTTAGGAGTTAGCACAGTAACAGAAGTTGGTCATCACTCATCAGAATGGTTTTGGACTATCTGCTGATGCAAAGTTAACTGATGCAGACAAATTTCGATTTCTGACTGAATTCTATACTCCACCAGAATCGTATGCGTGGCCAAGAACTTTGCATACGGGGTGCATATTGCGTAATGCAAAAAGTTCTAGGCCACGTTATAGTTGAATAACTTGAATTTGAAAAACACTGCTTTATCAGTGGGCCTATTTTGAGATTTATCAGCAGTCGGCCTAGAATTGATTATTCGTTTTCTGGGAGGCATAAAATTTGTACTGGATGTAAATTTCTGAATTGAAATTTGAGTTATTGTCAAAATAAATAATACTTTAACTTACAGCTGGATGTAATATTTATCACAATAAATAATTGATATCAAATTACCAATATTTGATATTATAATAATTATAATTCCATTAAGTTGATAACGAATTAGAGGATGAATTACCATCAGAAATCTGGAGGTCAATAAAAGAAAGAAAGATTGGTGAAAGTCAGGAATGCAAACAAGAGACAAACAATCCTTCAAAGCCTTGCATTTTCAATTTCATCAAAAGCGAATGATGCAGCAAATCAAGCTGACAATATCGTTGCTAGTATGATAGTAGATGTACGTGGAGTTGATCATGGTAGGCTACAGAGCGAGTTGTTGACGTAGTCATGACATTGTAGACAATGCAACACAGCAATTGACGTATCCTCACCTCTTGAAATTGGATATCATAATGCGATAAATGTCATTTAAAAAATCATTTATCACATTCACATAATCACATTTTCATATTAAATTTCTGTAAATTTCTTTATAATTAGAGTCATAGATGGACCTTTTAAACCAGAAATTGATTTTCACATTTACCTTTACTATTATTATTCAGGGCTTTTAAAAGGATTTTTTAGAACTGCACGACCCCTTAAAAAGCCATAGTGAATTTTTCCAAATCGGATGACAATGAACATTTTAAAACTAGTTTTAACTGCACAAAAATGCTTCTACAGCTGCACAAATTCATTTAGAACTGCCCTTTTTGTGTAGAACTGCACACTAAAAAGCCCTGTTATTATTATTAGGCTATTACCCTTATTATTATTCGTTAAATGTAGTTTGATCATTTTGATGGCGTTTTTTTCAGGCTTACACCAGACATGGGCTTAATAATGAAACGAGGGGCCCTGATGAATGTCTTCCCCTGGGCGCGATTTGGCTCTCGACGCCCATGGGTAGGCCTAACAGTTTGGTTTGTTTTCTTAATCGAAAAAAAATGTAAGACGCTATTGATTGTATTACCATATTTCCAACAATGCTTGAGAAATACTTAGCTAGGTCAGTATTTAACCAGCTCAACTGACTTTGTTGCAAAGTCGGTAAATACATTCAAGTTACTTACGCTGTGTACATAAATGCCAAGTGAGAATTCGTTACCTTGAAGATGCCTACAGAGTGAATTCGTGTCTTTGCGCTGATGGTCCAACGATGAAGTGAATCATATACTTGTGGGATTTTACTGTTTATGGTAATACAATTTTGAGGTTATTAGCCTATGCTTTGTAGAGTGCGCTTTCGGTTTAGTGCGCTTTCTGTGTTGCATTGCTTCTCATTTGTAGTCTATTGTATTGCATTACCTTGCATTCCTTTTTAGGATTATCACTATCCCTACACAGTGTCCGTCTGAGTATAGGCTTGTACCCTACTCTTTGGGTTACACAGAACGAGAGTTCTATACATTCAGCTACCGCACACCATTACAGTATACAGCCAATCCATCCAATTGCCTGACGTGCATTATTATTAGATTGACGTTTGCTGGATTCAGGGAATAATTGTTTGCCTTGCATCGTATGGTTGAAAGTCGTTCGACAAAAGACCTGCAACGCTTCGATGGGCTTATCTCAGCGCTTATTTCATATACATGTATTGTAGGGCCTACACTGTGTCCTGAAAAAAGGGACGCCTAATGGTAATACGAAAAAAACTAGTAAATGTTCATCGATTTTTAACATTCCAAGACCATTTCCCTCCTACATCATCAGCTTACTCTGCATAACCTAGTGCTTTCCTTAAGGAATTTAACTCCTTTCCATCTGTTACTGTTGCCACACCCCATGAATTTGTCCTCACTGGCGACTTTAACATCCACTTCGACGACCCTTCCGATCCATTTGCATCCCAGTTCCTTTCCTCCCTAAGTGCTCTCAATCTGATCCAACGTGTTTCTTTCCACAATATCAAATATAGCCACACATTGCTTCTATCTAATCGGACTGTCACCGATTCTGAGCAGTGAACTCAATTCCAACCATGATCATGACCTTATATTCACTAAACTCAATATTGAGCCATCCCTTCACTCCAACGCAAGTCATTCGCATTTCGCCGAATCAGCTACATCAGCCTTCATTCTTGCTTTCAAACTCGACCTTGAATCCTCCTCCCTTCTCCTCAATCCCATAATGATATCCTGCCTGCAACAATAATTCTAAAATGTCAAAACTCATCATTAAACACGCTCCAATCATTACCAGACCTCAAAATAACGATTAAAAACCATGGTTGAAATTCTTTTCTTCAAGCTTTCAAAAAATCATCGCGCCGTCGCCTGGAACTATCATACAGATTCAGGCGACATCCCTATTCTTAATACACTTGAAACATTGACAATAGATGCCACAGTAAATTCTTTCAGCCAAAAACGTTACCTATCATCTCTTGTTTGCTCAAATTCATCCAACCCTCGAAATCTCTGGAAAACCGTAAGATTTACCGCGGCTCCTCTCACCCCTTTCCAAACTCTCACCCCATTGCCGTTTCTTTTTTCTATGCTCCTTTGAACGGACTCCCAAAAGACTTTCTGGCATCTTATGGCTTGCTTCGCTGCTACTATTATCCTGCCGCTCATTTTCATTTGATTCGTGTTTTTTATTACATTCATCTGTTATTTTATTTAGGTATTATAAGTATTTAGGTACTAAGTATTAGTATAACATGTATATTGTATAATATATTATAAGTGCTTAGGTCTACTAATCGCTATCCCACTATGGAGAGCAATGGGCTTGACAAATAATCGAGAAAAATATAGATAATTATTTATTCGTATCCAGCGAGGCCTATTGGCTGGCCTCAAGAACTGAGAATGATGATGATTATAAGTACTTGAACACTCTATTGCATCAGCCCAGGGGATTTTCCTCATGGTATAACATCTGTGTGGGCGACGCATTCCGCAACCTAGTGGAATTTACCCCAGAGCTCACATGAAATAACTTCTCTTTCGCTTTTAGTTTCTGAGGGAAATATAAATGGCTAGATGTCGTTGTATTAAGCACAGCAATCTATCCTAAAGGACATTACTTATGCGATTTAAAATTGGAACATTTTCGTAATGAAATGCTGGACGAAGGTTACAAAACTTAGGCCTTCAAAATGGCATCCACTTTCTGTTGCTGTTACTTTTATGGTACCGGTTTATATCGCGAAAGATACTTATGATTCCACCCTAAAGACACAATCACGAAAACAATTTTAATCGATTTTAACCAAGAAGGTTTTCGAGTAAGCTGATGACAATTTGTATTAACGCTAAAGTGTTGAGGGTAGCAGAAATTTTATGGTATCCTTTACATTGCTCTAGATTTAAACAGGCCCACAATTTTGTGCAAGTCCCACTGAAATGAAAATAACTAACTACCCACCAGCTTATGCATCAGATTATTTCTTAAAATAAAAGTTATCCTACGTTACCTCGAAAAGTCAATTCAGTTCTCTCCGACAATGGCTCAACGATGAAGTGAAACTTGTACTAGTGAGTTTTCCTGACAATGGTCAAAAATTTGCAGGTTAATAGAACAACCATCGGTTCTAGGACAATTCGAAGCCGGACAAATCGAGGTGGACACTTGGGAGCGGACATTTCGGAGCGGACAATTGGGAGCCGAATAATTCGGAGCGGACAATTCGGGACGGCCAGGAATTATTCGCATCAATCCAACTTCTATTTAAGCAAGAATTATTTTCATCAATCCAACTGCTATTTAAGCAAGAATTATTTTCATCAATCCAACTTCTATTTAAGCAAAAAAGTAATCGATCCAGCTTCTATTTAAAAAAGAATTACTTTGGGCGACTTGTTTAGAGTGCCAAAGCGATAATTTGCCGACACTTCTATTCTATTTAAGTTTTAAGTTGGCAGGATCACAGGATCTCAGGATCTATTCTAGTTACTATTTCACATGGTCTGGAAGATCAGAAAACGATTTGTTTCGCGCTACTTCATAACTACTAAACAAATGTCTGTTCTCCGAAAGAGCCCCGCAAGTTAACACAGTCTTCAATTCGCTTCGAATTATCGGCTCCGCTCCCAATTGCACAGCTCCAAATTGTCCGCTTCGAATTGTCCGGCTCCGAATTGTCCGGTCACCTAACCATCGTATGACTTTGTAGAATGCTCTTCAGTGTAGTGCGTTACTCTGTTGCTTTGCTTCTCATTCTAGTCTTTTGTATTGCATTACTTTGTATTCCTTTTTACAATTATGACTATCCCTTGCACACAGTACCTCGAACCCTATTCACAGGTCGAGAGCTCTCTTGATACATTCATCCACCGCGCACCTGTACAAACAGCCAATCCAGCCAAATTGCCTGACGTGCATATTATCAGACTGACCTTTGCTGGTTCCTTCGACAAAAGACCTGCAACGCTTCGATAGGCATCAACTTGTCTCAGCGCTTATTTCATATGTAGGCCTATTATATAATATACTGTACATTATATACTCAGGGCTCAAACTCTACAGAAATTCTTTTCATTGCAAGTCACAGCCATTCAATTGCCAGGCATTGTAGCGTCTTCTTGTGCACATAGAAGGAGTTGATATAGCGTGACAACAACAGAAGAAATTTCCGACGCTCTTCGCTTCGTCATTCTGCGGCTGTGTGTGTCCTATAATATCCTACGCAATTGTTAACATGTAAATGACTAAAGCATGACCTCCTGAACTTCCTTCTTTTCTTGCAATATGCGCTGACTAAGCCAACTTCAAAGGTAAAACTCCTCAGTATATGTAATGTACGGTAATGATAAAATTCTATTTTTTACCGTTTCATTGTTCGTTAAATAACAACACATCTAAATAATTCAGTGTAGCTCTCATATTAATTTAATAATATACTCGATAATTTTTCTCAATCAACTGCCTTGCTCTAGTTTCTAGTTTAACGAAATATCCTCAATACAATATAGCCTACAGTGGTGTGCATAAGTTTTGCATCACTATTTTTGTGTGTGTTTCTTCAACTTCTCGTGTTGTTATCTGCATGCAGGCTTAGAGCTGATACAATTAATTCTATTTCGTGTTAGAGGGCCAAGAGGGTTGAATTTAGCTCTTAAAATCAAAATCTTAAGATCTATGACTTTAATTTCACATAAGAAATGAGGGATTGTGCGTCAAAGTTGGATCGTGATTGACTACAGGTGTTGAGCAACCTCTATATATGCATCCAAAATTCTAAAAAATTGCCTTCTCTCATGATAGACAAGAAAATTGGAGGGTACCACCGAAAAAATTCAGAAGTTCATTTTTAACGGGCGCCCTAATGTACATAATATATACTCAGTAGGGGTGTCCAGAAAAATGAAAATCGCAGAAAACACCCATATTGAAGTTTTTCCCGTTATTCTATTCATCTGAAGTTTTTCCCGTTATTCTATTCATCTGTTGTCTATAAATAATTTTTACCGAATTTTAAAATGTTATCCTGAGGTCCCTCAAAGCCCCTGAACATACCCTACTTAAGTCCCCAGAACTGAAGACGCCCATGCTCGGATCTTTGAACTTGGGTCCATTGTTGATTTACTCTTTTTATCACAATAAACTAACGAAGAGTCTGATCTCGAAGAACTTTAAGTTGTTATGTTTATCTCAATGAGAGCTACATCCAGGTAAAATATACATACTAAATTCAAGGTTATTCAAGGTCATTTCAAGGTCAAAATAACCGAAATCTAGCAAACATCAAAGAAAAATGATCAGATCTCAGCCAATAATTGTTTAAATTGGTTAATTCTTTCTTGTATTTCTCGTCTGGATAAGGGCTACCAGTGATAAGAAAATCCTCTATATAATAATTTATTATATGTACAAATTTCTTTTTTTATAAGACAGAACAATAAACAAATTAAACTATACGGATTCCGGTGGATGACTTATTTTGACGAACGGACGCTAAAGGCCATGCATTCGCAATCAGAGTGGCAAAATGGTCATTGATAGGTGTGGCGCTTAGGCGTGAAACACCGAGTTAGGCCTGTTTCTGTTTACATCTGATTATTCAGTTCAGAAGTGTTTTTCTTCGCTCGTCTTCGGCTATTATATAGTTTTCGGACTTATCTTCGTGATTCTTCACTCGGTTTTAAAAGTTTGCGTTTGTTTCGAACTTTTTCTGACGTTATGGATATGCCTAGCGTCGTCTATTCGGGTGACCTACTTTGGTCGTTACGCTCTGTTGCGTCTAAGATTACACGTACTTCACGTAAGGAACTGTTTAGTGCTGGGCCCGACTTTGACCTCCTTCTCAACCCAGTGGTTGGATCGACAGTCAGCTGGACCTACTCAACCGCGACCGATTCAATCACAGCAGTGCCAACCGGGCGCCCCACCGAATTCCTCGTCGTCTCCTTCATCGTCTTCTGTTCCTGCTGCTGCTGCTGCTGCGCCTTCTGCAGAGCGATCTCTTCGTCTGGCTACACTGAATGCCAGATCTATAAAGGAGAAATACGTCGCCATCGTCGACACCATCATCTCAAATGAGCTCGATGTTTTGGTGCTAACGGAATCTTGGCACCAAGCGTCGACAGATGTCTCGCTTCTCCGATCTACACCTGTGGGCTATTCCGTCATTGATCGCCCACGTCCTCCGTCATCGTTGGACACTGTTTCTCGAGGCGGGGGCATTATTATCTACCATCGCGATCATCTACGCGTTAAGACGATCGCTCTCTCCTCCTCTCCTGTCACCTTCGAAGCCCTCGCTGTCTCTGTCTCATCCTCATGTGGGCCGCTCACTGTTCTGGCCATCTATCGCCCTGGATCCTCACCTCCGTCATCACTGTTCTTCGATGAACTCGGAACAGTTCTTGAACAGTTTGCCCTTCATAACACGCAATTGACTATTCTCGGCGATTTAAATCTCCACCTCGAGAATGCTACATTGCCATCTTCAATAGACTTTCAACTGAACATGGAGCAATTTGGATTAGCTCAACATGTATCTTCGGCGACGCACCAGGCAGGTGGCTGGCTGAACGTGGTTGTCACCAGGGATGACTGTTCTCCGCGAGTTGAGGTATTTCCTCCGACCATCTCGGACCATGGGCTGGTTACTGCCACCATTCCGTTTCTCCATGAAACACCACTCTACGCTGTCAGACAGATCCGGGGATGGCGACGTATTGATCGTGAGAAGTTCACGGCTGCTGTTCTGGCTGTTCCAGCCTTTCAAGACCCGATACAGTTCCAGGATGAACCTGCGGAACATCTCTTTGACATCTTCTAACGTGAGATGACCGCAATTATCGATCGCCTACTCCCTCTACGTCAGGCAAGAATGCGTACTCGACCTTTATCGCCCTGGTTCGATGGGAATGTCTCACCTTACGTCGACAGGCTCGTCGGTTGGAGCGCGTGTTTCGCCGAAGTGGGCTCGCGGATGACAGAGCCGCTTGGGTGAAATTCGTTCGTACTATGCATCGTCGCCACAGGGAGAAGGAGGGTCAATACTGGGAAAGCACGATCAAGGCCAGTACCGAAGACCCGAGACGCTTATGGTCCACCTTCAGGGACCTGCTGGGGAGTTCAGGAACTACTTCATCGCCGCTTCCTCCTCCGTTCTCGGCTGACGAATATGCCAAATTCTACACCGATAAGATCAATGCTGTTCGTCGTGACACTGCTGACTCTCCGCCGCCCTCGTTCTCCTCGACTGAGCTCTCTTACTCCACCCTTGCTCCAGTCACCGAAGCTGAGCTGCGTCGCCTCATCCTCGCCTCGCCTGCCAAGTCGTCGGAATTGGATCCCCTCCCGTCCTTTCTCATCCAGGAGCAAATCGAAACTCTCCTTCCGTTCCTGACGATCCTCTGCAATTCTTCTCTACGTGATGGTGTCTTACCGGCTTCACAGAAACGTTCCATCATCACGCCTACCCTGAAACAGACTGGACTGGATCCTTCTAGCCCGTCTAGTTATAGGCCGATATCAAACGTCAGTTTTATCTCTAAACTAATCGAGAAACTTGTAGCTTCTCAGTTACTCAGTTACCTAGATTCTAATAACCTTCTACCCTGCCATCAGTCGGGTTTCCGTAAGGGTCACTCTACGGAGACTCTCCTTCTTAGACTTCTTAATGATGTCTATAGTGCTATTGACCACTCTGAACTCACTCTTCTTGCACTCTATGATGTAAGTGCAGCCTTCGACACGGTAGACCATGATCTTCTCCTACGTCGCCTTTCTATTTCCTTTGGCATCTCTTCCTTACCTCTACAGTGGCTTTCCTCATACCTATCTGATCGCTCTTCGTCTACTGTCTTCCACTCGTCGCGTTCCCCTTGGATCCCCGTACCTATTGGCCTTCCCCAGGGTTCTGTGCTCGGCCCTCTTCTCTATATCCTGTTTACTGCTGACCTTGAATCTGTTCTCGCTTCTAGTGCTCTTTCTAGTCACTCATACGCTGATGACCTTCAATCTTACTTGCATTGTTCTGCAAAGGATGCTCTGAGTGCTGTTCGCTCGATGTCTCGTGCAACTGACACTCTGTCTGCCTGGCTTTCTTCCAATCGCCTGAGATTAAATCCTCTTAAAACCCAGTACATATGGCTGGGTACCCGCCAGCAGTTGGCAAAACTTGACCTGAACCTTCTTGCAGCTGAATTTCCTTTAATATCATTCTCAACCTCTGTCCGAGACCTTGGTGTCATCCTTGATCAGGAACTAACCTTTACTAAACACCTCTTCTCTTTGTCTCGCTCCTGTTTTTACCATCTTCGTCAGCTTAGGGTCGTTGCTCGCTCTCTTTCAAACTCTGCTGCTTCTACTCTTATCCATGCCTTCGTCTGCTCTCGTCTAGACTATTGCTCTTCTCTTTACACTGGTCTTCCTCAAGTCCGCTTGTCCTCCCTTGAGAGGGTCTTTCGGTCTGCGGCGCGCCTGGTTGGTTCCATTCCTCGCTATGGTAGCGTATCCTCCTACATGCATCATACTCTACACTGGCTTCCCCTCCGGCAGCGTATCCTATATCGGCTGTGCTCTCTTGTCTGGCAAAGTGTCTTGGGTTCAGCTCCTCGCTACTTATGCACCATCTTCACTCTCTCTTCTTCCTGTAAGGGTCGCTCAGCCTTCCGTTCCTCTTCTCGGGGTGACTTCTTGGTTCCACATGCCCGCACTGCTACCATGCAGCGCCGAGCATTCTCTGTTGTTGGTCCAACAGCGTGGAACGTCTTACCATCTTTCCTTCGGTTATCTCCTCGCATTCACTCGGCTTCTTTCTACACCCAATTGAAGACTTTTCTGTATAATCAGGCCTGGCTTGGGAGCGTCTCTGAGTAGAGTCCTTGAAGAGGCGCTATATAAATTCTATGATTGATTGATTGATTGATTGATTCTCGATTGTTACTCTTAGTTTCTACGTTCATATATTTATTTGTAGTGAAGACTCAGTGTTGCAGTTATTATAAGCTTTTGACATGATTGTCATTTTCTAAATCGTTTCGAAAAGGCAGTTTAAGTTTTCTAACAGTTTCGTTTGTTTTATTAATCGACAAAAAAGGTAAGACGCTATTGATTTCCAGCTTCATATTTTTTTACAATGCTTGAGAAATACATAACTTGATCATTATTGAAGCAGCTTAACTGACTTTGTTGCAAAGTCGGTAGATACATTGAAGTTACTTACGCTGTGTAGTGTGTAGGCTACATAAATGCCAAGTGAGAGTTCGTTACCTTGAAGAGCCCTACAGATAAATTCAGTTCTTTCCGATGATGGTCCAACGATGAAGTGAATCATAATAGGCTTACTTGTGTGATTTCTTGACTACTGTCATAAAATGTTGAGGTTATTAGAATAGCCATCGTATACTTTTGTAGAGTGCACTTTCAGAGTAGGCTACTGCGTTGACTGTGTTGCTTTACTTCGCATTGTAGTCTATTGTATTGCATTAATTTGCAATCCTTTTTAGAATTATCACTATCTCTACACAGCGACCATCTGTGTTTAGGCTCTAATCCTACTCTCCGAGTTAAACAGGTCGAGCACTAAGCCAAAGAAACGGATTTCCATAGACCTACTGTACAACACTGACAGATCAGACCATGCTCAAAGTTCGTCGAGAATGAGGAAGAACGACAAACGTTGAGCTACGATTGCCAGACCATTTTGCAACAGTTGGTCTCTGAACCTCTATGTGGTTGACGGTTGATACTCCAAAGACATTTTAAGCCTTCACCGAATCCAAGATTTCCTGGCAGTTCATGACATACAGGTGTGGTGGAGTGAGTCTCGATTGTCCAGTATGGAAGCAGCATGCCACCTATGAATTGTAAATAGGTACAATGGCGCAGAGGTATCGATCATATTAACGAAACGCGGTCCAAACACAAACATTGATGATGCCGGATTTTGGAAAAGGACGCAGACTTATTGCAGTAGAAATGCGAAGATATAAGAATTATCGAGCAAATGTAGATCAAGACTAGGATGCTACTATCAACGCTAAAATGTGAATCCGCAAGTAGGGCTCTAAGTGTCTGCGGGAGCTTGCCAGTGCTCGCTTTTTGTCTTTAGATAAGGTGATGGTAATGATTTCGCTTATTTTTAGAAACAACACAAATCACATGATAAATAATTTATCTTTATGAGATTCTCGTGAAATATTACACTTTCTGTTGTTTCCACCGCTGACCCGCAAAGCAGCAGATCCGCTGAGACAAGAGCTCCTTGTACGGAAACTTCTGACAGATAAATGCGTGCTTGGCTGTATCCTCGAAACGGTGCAGAATCCACAATGCAGTGCAACGTTCTGTGCAACCAAGTGCCTGATGAACCCCAGATGCACGGTCTTCTGCCTGGAGCACTCGACGTCCTCTGGCGAACCATGCAAGTGCATCCTACAGGCTCAGCCTGGCGTCCCAGCCTCTCCTTCTCTGTATTACCCTATAGTTGGAGATCCTACTATGAAATGATCAACTAGAAGAAT